>WURS02044646.1:0-11145 GCA_011762765.2 Rhinocypha anisoptera | reverse complement strand
AGGAACTAAGGAGGGGGCGAGGAATAGAGGGAGAAAGAGAGAGAGAGAGAGAGAGAGAGAGAGAGAGAGAGAGAGAGAGAGAGAGAGAGAGAGAGAGCAAGGGTCCCGAGACAACGGCGGGCGCCATATAGACCCGGCGGATCGATGCCCTCACTTGGTTCAGTGACCGAGTGGAGCGGCGAGCCCAGTCAATCAGTCACCGGCAATGTGGGATGCCATTCGACCGGGTGCCGCGACGACGTCTACCCAAGATGAACAGACCACCGAGCCACTCTCGGTGTCTCACCATCACTTCAAATGGCAACATTCTGCAGACTACTCGGACAAAGTGGGAGAGAGGGAGAGAGAGAGAGTGCAAAAGCTCGAGATAACTTTATATGGCAATGGCAGGCACGCGGTGGCCACCAAACTGATAGCCACACCGACACAACTTTGCTCGAAGAGAAGGCTCAAATTAGACGATGACGACGACACAAACAGCTGCTCTTCCTGTCAAACACTTCAATTCACCATTCTTCCCAATGAAATATCTTTCCACTACACAGATAAAAATATATATAAAATTATACACACTCATATATTTATATATTTGAATAAACACAATGATTCGAATCCACAAAGTAACATTTGAATCTCTCTCTATCACGCATATTTAAAGATAGTTTCTCAGACAATTTTGATAGTCACAATGTCTCCTCGGGACTTGAACAAACATGAACTCTCCTCTCGAAGCCTTTTCGCAACAAGCCTTTTGCGTGTTGACCAATCAATCAGGCAGTGGTTACAAGGCTATAAGTGCATACTCGTGTGGCTTCACATGTGTGGAAAAAATAAACGCTTAGCTTGGAGGCGCCTTGCAAACTTGTAGAATTTATCATCGTAATCTACCTCAGTCAAAAGAGAGGCACATTTGTCATGCCTAGCGAAGCGAGATATGGGCGAGTCGAGCCGTGACTGTAGCACGTGTGGGCGGACAAGTCCGAGCAAGGCACCATGTGACCCACACACACATCTAGACAGACATGTGCACCATTGCGCCAACTAAACTAGTTGCTTCAAACAAATACACAAATATAGCATAAGAGAGGGGAGAGAGACGGACAGACAGACACATCGCGAACCCGAAATATTATTGATGAAGGCACTCTCTGGAGAGAGAGATCTGTCGAAGTGATCTGACACCTTACTCGCTCACAGGTGTGCAAAGTGACTCTTCGCCTTGCACCCAAGTGAGCCGCAGTGAGCGAGAAAAATATATAAATAATACAATGAAATGTAATTTAATTAAAAGTCATCATCGGCCAGTGGTAGCATCGATGGTCAGATTGGCGGTGCTGGCAGTGGCCATCGAGCCGTCAATAAATCTCGCCACCATTGGTCCCGAGGTGGAGCGAGGCGAGGCGGACGAAGAGGACAAATCCCAGAGAGAATTGACGCTCAGGCCATGTCTGTTTGACATCAAATAAATCCTAATAACGGTAATGGAAGCCAAGTGCGATCGGTGCTGGCCAGACAAGTTGACAGTGAGGCTAGAGACGAGATCCAATAAACTGGCCGCGAAACTCTTCAGAATTTTGTTGTCTCCCCTCCACTTACTCTCCCGCAAGCACTCAGGACTTGAGCACGAACTCGAAAATTTGGTTTGCCATAAAAACTATTAATAGTGAAGCAAAGCTAGAATCTTTATTCGTAGAATCAAAATTATACTGACTAATGGCACGCAAAAAGCACAAATCAGATGGAAATCTCCTCTCTACTTTCCAAGAGTCAGGTACAAGTTCGTTGACACCAATGATACAAAATTTGTTAGTCAGATAGAGTTAAACAAAACCTGAACAAAAGCCCAGTAAGTCTCCTAGCAAAACTAACAATTTTATCTAAAAAAGAAAATTTCCGTTTCAAACATGAATAGCTAGAAAGATTGGACAAAGAAGAAATCAAAGAAGGGGATGCAAATGACTGATTGCTCAGAATCCAGCTACTGGGCCGATGACCGCCTGGATCGATTCAAACAATTACTGCAACACTGGGTCCATTCTGAGCGCGAGCAGTAGTTGGGTTGCCTATTAGCCACTGGCTAGCGCATGTATTCTCTCTCTCTCCCGCTTCTCTATTGGTACTTATTTATTCCCGAGTATCACGCAGGCAGGATAATTCATGATCTCGTGCAGCGTGTGTCGTAGCTCGCGCCGTGTCAGCACATAGCACATAGTGTAGGGTGACAAGTGACCAATGGCACCGCGGGCAGTGCTAGGCCCATTTGGTGCTGCCACCGGGGGTCCATCGATAGCTAAATTCCATTGCCACAATCGCCACACTCATGGTGGCACCATTGCGCACCAACACGGAAAAACTATTCGATCGCACCGATTCTATTCCGTGCAAACTAACAAAGTTTCAAACACCAAAAATTCACACCAGTGTTAATCAAAAGTAAAAATGTGAATCTACACACACATTCCAGAGTAAAACATAAGAGTGAGACATATCCGTTCTGGTACCATGCAACGATCCATTTCCGCTTCCGCCAGAATAGGTGCCAATGACTGCAATGGTGCTTGATTGTGTACTGTCATGGCCACTACCAAGTGGACATTGAACTCTCTTCTGAGTTGGGTGTGCGTTGATCGAAAGTACTGTATACTCTGGATTGCTCTGGTCATTGGCGTGAATAGAGTATGTTGTGCCACTGTGTTACCTCTCTCGCCTCCCCTGAGTAAGACGGCAGCCAAGTTTGTCGGACAACAAAAACTAATTACAAGTGAAGCACCGCCACCGACAGCGAATGCCAACCTGACACTTGGACGACGCAATCGCGTCACTCGAGGCCAGTTTTGGAATCGTGGAAAAATCACGACTCACACAATCGACTTTCCTCTCTCTCTCTCTCTCTCTCTCTCTCTCTCTCTTCCGCACACTAAATGAACTACACGTGTCGAGTGTAGAGAAATCGAACGTCGGAATTTAATGATGGAAACCCGAGATGGCCACTTCAAGACGCCACTACAAGCATCGGATTTTGATTGACAAGCCATGCGCCACAACGCAAAGTTTCTTAATCGTAATATTAAAATAACATCACTACAACTAATCACCTTCGTTTTTTACAGATATATAAAAAATTAATGATTTGAATTTACAACAAGAAAAACATTAATTATAATTTAATTTTATAGTTCAAGTGGGAAAAATTTATTGAAATTTAGAATGTGATGAATGCTAATAATATTCAAAAAAAGTTGTAAATCATGCACACAAGTAAAAGGCAGTATTGTACATAGTGCCCAATCCGAATGTAGAAGAGTTGATTGTGTGTGTGTGTGTGTGTGGTTTGACTCGTTGGCAATGGACAGAACGAGGTAGAGTATGGCACAGCATCGATCGAACATGGTGTATAGGTAGTGTGGTGTGAGAGCTGGCTGGTCGGTGACACCAGGACGTGCCAATGGCAGTCACTCACCTGTGCGCGCGTGGCCACAACCGTGGGTGACAGGTGCGCATACGCGCGTCCCACCACAATACCTTGTTGTGCGTGTTTGACCAGGTGTGGGACCGCCACTGGTCGCCATGCCGATGCATCGTCAATGCACTGTGGATGTAGTGTGGTGCCGCGGGCGCCATCACTAGCCAGCAAAGGGCCCTCGTGAGAAAACATATGCAAATGTAATGTTTTCCCTCTTCGAACACACGCTATGATTCATAACGCAAACATTAACACCCCCGAAACAAAGAGAGAGTGAGAGATAGTGGTCGCGACCGTGTTCGTTTAATTTAATTGAATCCGGGACCGGGTGGATTGCAAAAGCTTTTCGAGTGAGTGTGTATATGTTGCACGAGATATCAAGTGGGTGACAATTCATCATCTCGACAAATAGTGCAATTGACTAGGACCATAATTGGAAGCAAAATGGGCCGCAAATCGATAGCGAGCGCGGGTGGTACCTGATAGTGAGTAAAATGGGTGTGCAATGCCAACATGCTGAGCGGAAGCACTCAAATGCGTTGGGGTTGTCTGTACCACCCGATCTTTCACTGAGATGCGTTGGGTTTTTGGCACAAAGATGCACACGAGTACACATCGATAATGCGCTCCCGGCTCCAACCAGTTAGTCTGCGTGCCGATTGTCGATTCATTAAGACCACAGCTGGCGGCCAGTATGCCCATGCCAATCAGCTGCATCGAGGGTGAGCACATCCTGGTGACATCCCATCGAGGTCATAGAGCGCCAAACGTTCTGATTGATGGTGCACTAAGCAGCCAACATGCAACGCATCATCATCTGTAGCATCCTTATAAAGATCACAGTGCCATGTGGTGCACAATGCCATCATGTCTGGAATGTTTCTAACCACCCACCCACACACAGACACACACAAACACACACACATACACACACACCGGTTGCGGTTATGTCTCAATCGTAGTAGTTCTCGGCAATCACCTTCCCGCCCATTCGATACCGATCTCGCATCAAAACCCGACTGCCTGTGGTCTTGTCTGTTTCTGCTTCTCTCCCTAACTTCTACAGTGTTGCTCATTAATTTTGTCAGTCTTGGGCTCGCTTCGGCTCGTCGGTGTTGACTAATGATTTTCTGATTAAACTAATTGCGAACACACATACACATAGAGCAAGTCAAGCAAACAGACAGTGAGACGATGAGAGGAGTGGTGGGGGTAGCAACAGCAATGGCGTGAGATGGAGCGTGCTTTCTGTTTGGAATCCAAGTGTGGTGCGGGCGCGAGAATGTGAAGCGCCACAATTCGTGATTACAACTCCATCTTGATACCAATCTAAAATTAATTTCCACTCTAGACTACAGTCGCGAGATTATCAAAAAGCAAGTGTACCATGGCGGCATACAAGTAGAATGTAGAGGCCATCGATTTAATTGATTTCAAATTTCCACCGCGTCGCGAGACAAGCGAGCGAAAGCAAATGGTAGAGAACAATACACGCACAGAGCAATGATGAGCGTGAAAGTGAATCGGTGGCCAAACTACCCCTTGGTGAATCGTAGTGCTCGACTGAGGGTTGGCAAGACCGAGTCAAGTTCTCAAGACAATGGGGCAAATAGACGAGTCAGTGAGGCTGGTCGTTACGTAAAGTTGAGGGAGAGAGAGAGAGAGAGAGATAGATACGATTGGAGAAGGCCATCATCTTTCGTAATGGGGAACCAGTGCGCACGAGGCAGTGCATTGTCTGATGGCGAGTCAGCTAGCGAGGGGCTGGCCGGAATCCTACGCTCAAAGGATCACTGCGCCACCGCTGCCACCGAGCAGGTTTGACAGGTGAGAGGTCAACGCAGGTCACTGGACACGGAATGCGCCCGCACCGCGTGCTCCAGCCAGTTGAGCATAACACAGGTAAGACCCGATTGGGTCGCCATTGGGGTACACGCCCAAACTCATCTGCGCTAGTGATGTTGTTGCTGGTGATACCAGTGACTCACTAGCTCACTCGAGTCAGAGGGTCATGACACGTGGGCGAGCAGGTGAACCAGCTGCATCATCATGTGAACAGTGCTTTTTTACAGACTCAGCCTCTCTCTCTCTCTCTCTTCTTTTCTTCGCTCATCAAAGTGTCAGTGTTATCTTCAAAAGGGTTAATTCAATTGCTATCGACAGCGGTCAATTCGTTTCAATAGCGCGGCTAGCAGCAATTTTCAATTAACCCTAGAACTGCACAACACTGAACTAGCACTAGTAAGTACGCGAGACACGAGGCAAGAGACAGCACGCTTCACTGGATAGCTCGATCGATCTCACCAATTGATCACGAGTGCTCGCACCAGCCATCGATCGCTCAGGTGTCATTGAGATGTGTGGGAGGATAATAGGCGCCTCACTGAAAAAGCAGATCGACAAATTCCTTGCAAAGACATTGACTCTTAGTGTGCAGTGGGGCAAACCCTCCAGGGCAATACCAATTCACCAATTGGTCTGATCACTCACGTTCACAGAAACTTAAAAAGCATTTAATTAGACCACTGTGAAACCAAACCTATCATAGAGAAACAAACGGAATGATCAAATCAAAGTTAAAATCAAAATTAGATCCGTAATCAAAAGCTAATTCGTAGAGATGGACTCACGAGATCGGTAAACGGTATCCACGGTAAGTCCTCGAGTCTAATTGGATAAGCCAATTAGAAATTCAAATCAAAATTCGCATATACAGAGTAGCCATTGGTCTGATGCAATTAGAAATGCGCTCAACTTGGAATGAATCAAAGGTGCGCGCAATCAGGGGATTACGTTCAAAGTATAGTAGAGTGTTTCAACTGAAAACAGGTCTCGCAATTCGTGAATTAATGAAGTGATCAGTGAAGTGATTGAGA
Organism: Rhinocypha anisoptera; assembly: GCA_011762765.2. Classification (NCBI taxonomy): domain Eukaryota; kingdom Metazoa; phylum Arthropoda; class Insecta; order Odonata; family Chlorocyphidae; genus Rhinocypha; species Rhinocypha anisoptera. The sequence continues at coordinate 4,806 of WURS02044646.1, read as the reverse complement.
GGAGAGTGCTCCACCGTCAGTGTGCAAGCAAGTCACACAGGGAAGACATCTTTTAATTGGCCATCTCTGAGGATGAGCCTCAGGAATGGCGCCCATCAGTGCGGCAGGTCCGAGATGGTGTAAATGCATCCATCGTCAGCTAATCAAATTATGGCAATCGGCAACGATGTAGTGGGTGAAAGTCACTCGTGCTCAATGGAGCCAAATTCAATAAGCACCAAGCACAACACTAGTCACTATCATGCTCGTCCTGGTGCTAGTGTTGCGTCATTTCGCGATAGTGAGTGAGCTTGTGATGTTGCGTCACTGGTGAAGAGCTTCGGGCTGGTTGTCTGCTTGCCTGGTTGGCTAGCTCCATTGTGCTCTCACCAAGACGACCTTCAGCAAAGGTCAGGAGGGACAGAGCAAGCAGCGTGCCTGGAGGCGTGCGAATCACTCGACCAGTTGGCTCTCCCTTCTTTCACTCATTCAGTGAAAGTGCCTGCTCGCACTCGGCGTCGGCGCCAGACTGACCAGTCGCCGAGGGCGGTTGGTCAGCTCTGACGGGCGCCATTAGCAGCCATCAGTCAGCGCTAGTATCAATCATCCGCATGTTCCGAGCAGAGTGAAGCCATGTGCACATTGGAGATCCCAACACTTGTACAAGCAAAGCACTTCTTTCTTCTCAATACTTTTTTCCTCTATTTGATTTTAAAGTTTCATTTTCTTTGCTTGTGTTTGTACTTGTGGTAGAGGGCAAACAATTAATTAAGATACTGTAACCGACTAAAGGAGAACTTAGGCAGTAATCTTAATTAATATGCTTTTGCTAATTCTTGTTGCGAGTGTTGGGCTTCTGAGTGAATGAATGGAACTCGGATTCACCAATTATACAACCAATATGCGCGCTCTTTGCATAACAATAGCGCGTCACCAGTGGCGCAAGCTGGCTCTACGTTGGTCACTCTGTCAGGGCATCTCTGCATCTATCTATGCAAGTGGCCACCACGATTGCCCCCTTGAAGCTTTGCAAGCCAGCCAGCCATTGCCATTATCATCTTCTACCGGAGCGTGTCTGAGTGAGTGGTGCACATTGTGGCGCACCACTGCCACTGGTGAATCATCGAGCGAAACCAGTTGGCGTGAATCATCGGCACGCGTGGTCAGGTGTGCACCTCATTCAAATTGGCATCGGGTCCGCACAGGTGACACAGCCCTACCATTCAAGCCATTAGGAGAACAACTCGATTGTCTCATCCTTTCAACCGCCTCGTGGTCGCAATGATAGAATCGCACAAAGTGCGTTATCATCAGCACTCGTAATAAATCATTCTCAGTCTAAGCTCAAAATAGAATTTAATCTCCAACATAGCTATGTCAACAAACCATCTCAAATTGAAATATAATAAATGATGAAAATATTAAAAGATTATAAAGTTGAATAATACCAGACACATGGTCAATGGGCCACTTATTAAGATGAGTAGAACAAGCTAAAGTGTGTTGAGCAGACTGAGCCTGATGACCCACAGCTTGCAACCCTTGCTTCATTGCCATCGGCAATTACACCAAGCAATACTTGAGTCATTGAACAAGTTTGTAATAACACAAGCATGGGGAGTAATGCTACCCCCGAAAAGTGCCCCTTAGCAATGGTGAGATAATGGACGACGAATCATAGATCGATTAGTATCACCGCACACAACACCAACCAACATCACTGGAGTGCAGTGAGACATCGATTGCAATTATTGCCATTAGTTAAAAACACCACGCAGAGGTGAAGATGGCAAAGCAACACTGGCGCTGGTCGAATTGGAACGACAACAGCTGTCAGAGACAGAGAGGCCAATTACACCGAGTCACTCTGAGCGAGACATATGGTGTCTCGGGGTGGAGGCTGGGGCCCGACCAGAGTGGTAGATGAGATTATTGAGCTCAGTCAATGGGGTGGGTCAGAGAAGGAGAGAGCAGGGTGGCGTGTGCGTGCTAGCACGTGCTGCTTCGTGGAATCCAGTCATCGATCGTGAAGCTTGGGTGCCGTTGACATCACACACAACCGATGCAGATTGAGGTCGCCGCGGGAAACTCAACTTTCACGATACGCGCTCATTCAACTTGGATGGGATCTGACCCATGTTCAGTCGGGAATGCAAGGCTCCCCCGAGGAGTTGATTAAATTCAGACCCAAATGAATGTCATCGCTTCAAGTTTGCCACTGACTACATGGTCAGTAAAATTCCACTAACACGCGTGGGATGCGCGAGCCACTCGGCAGATGGGTTCAACGGCACGTGGGGCCATTGCTGAGCGCACGTGATAAGACCGCTCGGGGAAAGACTACTAATTAAATCAACTATCAGGACTGTGATCGCCTCTCACGGGCGTGCATCCAACTCGGTTGTCTGGTAACGCTACCCTGTTCTGGTTTTGCTCCACAACACACAACTATGCCAAATAATTGAGTATAAACTCAAAAGGAAACCACGATTGACCCTCTAGTTTGTGGCGATATCTCTTAAGTAAATTGCACTTGATCGGTCAATCAACAATGCATTGTGGTTGAACATTCGATTAAAAGTGATATATGCATCACAAAACAACGATAAGCAGGTCATCCTGTGCTATAAGTGGTTGTCAAAGCTGTTGTGCTATGTCTCTATGCACGCAATAAACTGAAAGTGGTGCGTAGTATTGCTATGAAATCTCATTTTCTATTCCAGATGAATCAGTATAAATCCCGCGGACGTTAGTCAAGTGGAACCGTTTCTTAACGTATGGCAGGGAAGACCAAGAAGTGACGAAACCAGTGTGGATCGAGCCTAGAAGTTCCTCATGGCATCTGTCTGCATTGTCAATCACCCACTCGTCGAAAGTAAATAGCAAACATGAAGACATACACGCACAGACAAGGCTACAGACCGAGTTCTAGTAAACAGCCAAAAGCAGTACTTTCAATGTAAACATTGGGAGCCAGACTCGAGAGTGAACGCGCGCTCATAAGTGTGAGTATATGTGATTGCATTCCAACACAAAACATTCCAACCAAGAGTAGTGTGTGGAATCAGGCAAGCGGTGTCAAACAGCAGCAGGAGTCTTGACTCGATTAGAGTACAAGCCATGCTGAGAGGCTCTGGATCTTGCGCGCCACGTATATCTAATCTCCCTCTTGTTTACGCCAGTGCTTGAGGTTGAGATTAACACCAGAGTTGGAGAGAGAGAGAGAGAGAGAGAGAGAGAGAGGAGACGGTGAGGGACAGAGCTTGCACACCGAGACCCAACTAGGCGCTAAGTCGGTCAGCAACGCGGCGTTAGGTGCCGTTGCCAGCTCAAGTAGGGTTAATAAATCATAAGCAAGCCTACCAGAAATGACAGTGTCGTCAGGGCTCAAAGGGAGAGATAAGATGGCAAGAAAAAGCGAACGAGACCGACAAAGACAAGGAGAGTGAGGCAAGACTTCAATTTGTCGTCGGTGTGTCCTTATCACGCGAGATTAACACTAAGAGTTGGGGACTCAATGCAAATAGACCGATGAGACTGACTAGTGGTGAGACGTGGAGCGTGCGTGACACGCTGACACCAGTCGCCTGGGCGCCACTTACCACTCTGAACCTTCCGGCCGAAGCCCTTGGGTCATGTGACCGAGCGCGAGGTTCTTGAGAGCCCGACGAGCACAACTTAAGCGATACGGTAACCGATAGTGTCCACCAATACCACTGCCGAGCTACCACGCCACTGGGCAAACAACCAGATCGATGGCAAAGTAGAGCCGATAACCAGTGTTAGCTCGAGGTGACTCCAAGTCCAATCAAGCACGTATGAAATGCTTACTTGGCATATCTGACCAGGGATAAGTCAGTTCTAACAAACATCAAACGTCCATAAACCTAAACACTTGATGTGATAAAGTCAGATCCGCCTTGATTGCACCGTACAGAGTAATTCTCAAGAAGAAAAAAGTGCAAATTTAAATCCCACTTTAATTGTCAACATATGCATCAGATCCAGAAAGCAAGGAAATCAGTGGTAGTCAAAATACTTTGACATTCTAAACAAGATTCCACCAACAAATCACACAACATCAAAAGCTTATTGACATCTATCCAAAGCAGTTCTTCATTATGATTGGTTGACTGATTTCGGCAAGACCATAGTGTCAAGGTCAGTGCGCTGGTATGCAAAGCGTATAGAATTTCGATCAATCCGTTAAGTTGAGGCTGAGAATGAATGCAGATGCGGAGAAGCTAGTATCGGCCATCGAATATCGATGCAGATGGCAAACTCTCTCCAGTGAAGAGGGCAACGACAACAAGTGTCTGTCAGTGCGCCTTTCTTTCTTGCGCTTGTGTGAGTGTGTGTGTGTGTGGGCTCACGTGCGTTGTGGTGTGTAGAGGAAAAAACCTCGAGGCGCGCTGACTGATTACCACGGACTATTGACGGTGAGGCATCCGCGAGGAGAGTGCCACTAATGAGATGAGAGCGAGAGCAAAAGTAAGAGAGATGCCAGTGCCCAGTGTGCCCCCTCTGGCTACCTGTACCGGTGCAACAGCTGGCTGTGGAATGCCAAGCATCGTGCCATGTGCTCGCCTCTGGTGAATTCTCGCCTTGCACCACCCACCACACCACTAAAAATAGCTTTATCGAAGAGTGACTCGGCGGGACAAAACATGAACCAACACCATATGGTCCTATCATTATGACACTAATCACCGCGCAAGTGGATCAAAGTTTGGCGGCAAGAGACAAAGTGCATTTATACAAGTAAAGCTATCATAAAGTGGCGATGTGCGATGGTGGCATCGCGTTAAGAAAAAACAAGCAAAAGAA
>WURS02044635.1:0-11146 GCA_011762765.2 Rhinocypha anisoptera | reverse complement strand
GAAGTATGCAGATTTGAAGAGGGATTACAGTTAGGTGTAATTGCTCATCAAAAACCTACCTTAATCGGTAGATTACCTTTCATCATCCAGAGTCTATTGAATAAGGGGTCGTCTTAATACGATAAAAATTTGAGAGTACATGCAAAAAAAAATTAATGGCAAAATTTCAGAAAAAGTAAGAGAAAATAATGATCATTGAGTTTAGCGATGGTTTGAAGATATCTAATAAAATCTTAAACATAAAAATTCTTGGGAAAAAATATAATTGTTTCCATAAGAAGTATTTAGTTAGTCATAAATGGGTGTATATACTGCAAATGCATTATTGTATGCATAACTTATTAAATGTTTGTGTATTATATATGCATATGTATTGAATGTAAGCTTATTACATGTAACTTTCATTTAATAAGCAACGCTGCAAGACATGCCCCATCCTAAACCCCCCACCAACCTTCCTGTATACCTTTTGCTCTTCAAATCCCTCCCAAAAGTTCCTCCACACCTCCAAAAATGTCGTCTACCACCTATCCTGCAAATTATGCTTTACATTGGTCAATGCACCACGCCCCTTAATATCCTGTAAATCTACTTCATCACTGTTCACCCTTCCGATTCTCCAACATAAGGTTCACCACAACAAATCATTCCATGATTTCTAAAATGTTACAGTACTTGCCTCCCACAGCAACCCCACTTAAATTAAAAATCCTAGAACAAACAGTAATCATATTATTAAATGCTACAAAGTCGCCAGGATTGAATGTTGTCATTTTACACCCTCCATTCTCCCTCCCCTCCCCCCCTCCCTCCCTATCCATCTCCCCCTCTTTTCCACTCATTTCCCTTCCCAACCCTCACTCCCATATTCTCCCATCAAATAGCCATAGACCTTCACTCTCTACCTCCGCAACCTTTACCCCTCCTGCCATTCTTCTAGTTTATAAAGGTGGCAGAGGCCAACGAAATATCCACAGTAGGTCCAATATTTTTTTTCTGTTCCTGTTTCACTATTCCCTTGTGTTCGTCCTTATATGTTTTCCTATCCTGTTTTTCCCAATTCCTACCCCAGATAATATTTACCGCCTATGGTGTATTTTTCGTATTATATATATATATATATATATATTAAATATATTAGCAGTTCAATGCTTGCCTGACAAACAATTTGAACAATAAAAATATTATTATTAATACAATCAACAGTCACAATATCGTTGTCGCCTTTTAGAGCCTGATGTAAGAGGAACAATGAAAATTAAAATTTAACGAGGGCACCCGATAACTATTTCTTTCCTCGTTAAGTTATTCGGAGACATTAATAAAATGTGATGGATTATTTATGTCTGACATTACTGTCGCAAAAATAAATATTTTAGTAGATTTGCTCCTTCCTTGAATGACAAGCATTTTTTTAAATATCCAACTTGTCAAAATGAAATAAACACCCCTGTTTTCGAACGTTACAAGTGAATTAAGGATCCATCTACACATCAGCCATTTACTTAGGTACTTCCTCCTTCATAAACTAACTAACTTAGTGCCTATCATACCACTTAAATGTTAACTTTGAGTACCTATATGCATGTGGTGTGTTGGAGTGTGGACATGAAAAATTTAGTGCTCTAAAGATCAATCCCACTGTGTTTTTTTTTGCGCGAATGGAATGGGAAGGCACCACCAGATCATTAGTACTCACGATAACTTGTCATTCCCCATCCCGAGGCGAAGAGGCTCTTATCACGCAGATCGCTCTCGTCATTCTGCCTCGGTCCGACTTCCTCCCCGTTCGATAGCAGGCGAGTGCCCAACTCGTAATCCGGTGTCACCCCGGACGAATCTTCCTGGAAGGAATTCCCTCCGCTGGCATCACTTCCATACTCCTCGCCCATGCGGCTTGAGAGGTCGAAACCACCCCTCCTGCCTACGCCAGTGCTGCCCACACCCGTGTAGAGGCACGCCGGACAAATGAACTGGGTGAAATTAACGGACCTCCCCAGGCGGAGGAGGGCAATGTCGTTGTAGTTGACGCCCGACGAATATGAAGGGTGTGAGTCGATCTGGAAAGAAACAGATTCGTCAAACTCCTCCTCGTCCTCTTCCCCCTCAAGCGAATCACACGTTGTAACATCAGAATTATTTGTACCATTCTCCTCCTCGGGAGTAAACAAAAAAAACGCCGTACACTTCCAAATTTACGTCTTTAATTTCTCGTTTCTCACTTCACAATCCTCCCACTTCGCACTCAACAGTCCCCGCTATTCCTCCACACAACAATCCCCGCTCTTCCCCTTAAACAAACACCAAAAAAAAGCTTTCCAACAATCAACCATCCGAAATTCTACTCCACATCAACAACAATGAAACAAATGGCCAGTATACAACATCACAACAATAGGCCAGCAATAGACTAGACGTTACATACGAGACAGTTGCTGACGACAGATGTTTTTGAGACAGAAGTGAACCTCGACGGAATTCAATGGATTATTTGTTATGCAATGCATCTGGATATAGAAAAGCGAGTTAGAATATGAAAAATTGATATCCGTAATGATTATTATACATGCATTTTCTCTTAATAAAGCCGCCCGGGTTATTATCCTGGGAGTAACGAACTCGCGGGATAACCCAAAGTTCGCGGGTTCGAGTCCTGCCTAGGTCACGGGTGTTGTGTTTTTCCAATAGGGTTTTTTATTAGATTTTAAGAGGTGCGAAATGACCATTTCCGTCTAAGCACCCCATAAAATAATAATAATACCACTACTACTACTATATTGTCTTAAAAATAATTCAATAGCGTGGTATTTTAAATTTCAAAAAGTCCTCATTGTGACAAAATTGAAAATTTTCCAAATGTTGCGATGAGGAAGCATTTGGCAGTGTTTTTTTATATTGTGCAGAGTTACTTCTGCTGAATTTATGAAGAAATGGAATGGAAAAAATTCCATTTAGTTAAATCCATATCAATATGAAGTATCTAATTAAAACTATAAAAAAATTAACACATAATATCTCACCTTTTCAATCGTGAAATCTATTGGCGTGGCTCCTTCATCGTCTAAGGCAAGGTCCAAATCACCTAGACGAACCACAACAGGTTTCCTGATAAACATGTAAAAGAATAACGAGATGAAGTCAAACAAACTTGTGAATACGCAAATAAATTAAAAATATCGTGATACTATTTTTTACTGTATGTAAATTTTTACATATTAAATGGCGCCCATTCATGATGGCACACATCATAATCATATATTCTGGTTTGGCCAGCGTTTTTTCTCTAATATGAAATTAGTCACTGAGAAGGTACACTGACTGCTATTCTCATCTGTCTGCAGTGATCTATGCTATCCACAACTGGCGTCAAAAAGGAAAGGGAAAATTCAACTGCACAGAATTAAGGAACTGGAAACAATGATCAAAGTCCGTTATCATTCCTCTCCGAAACTTATTTTCTGTCAACTGAGAGAGAACGGAAGCATCTTTCATGATTGATTACGAAGCTCGTAGCAATTAAGGTTCTTTGAAATCAATTCTTCCAAATCAGTTCACAATACAATCTACTACCACGCTCCGAACTCCTGTTGATGCCTTTAGTTCAGAAATGAGAACAATTGATTTTTCCCATTGTCGTAGACATACCTAATGAGTCAATTAAACTGCACGTGGTCGCTACAGTTTTTTCCTGCCTAAAGCATGTTTTTCAGTACATTCTTAGAGAATGTCAGGAAGTTTTTCCTTGTCTCGATGAATTTTATTTCAACTGAGTGAATGCTGTGTTACCAATTCTACATTTAGAAAGAATTTAGTTTCACCAAACAAATCATAGAAGTAAGGAAAAAAAATCATTCACTTGGACTTCTGGATTGAAGAAGGCCAGTATAATTTCGGAAAAACTGTCCTAATCAAAATGGAACAATGGAGAAATTCTGGAAGACCAGGAGCGTTTACTATAATGCAACCTTAGGTCTTTAAAACCTTTAAGGTTGGTCCGATAAGCAAGAATTAGAGCCCAACTATAACTAATCCCAATGGCATGTAGAAATTCATGCATGAGTATAGGCGGGGGGCAGTGTCTTTTCTTAGGCCATTTGCGGTTTCCCAAGAAGATGTGGTACCCAGGAAATGACTCGGAGGTTTGGATTTAGCTGGAGGCATCACCCAGACTTAAACCCGGGTCCCCCTAAGCAGTATAGCCATGCTCTCAATCCACTGAGCTCTACCGAGGAAAAGACTTTGAAAAACGTGGAATTAACTGGTTCCAGCCAATTGAACTTTTCTGTGACACTCACCCATTCGCCATGTTAGTGCAGTGGGCTGCAGTCATAACATATCTGTCGCTGATGAGGGTGCCTCCACAGTCCCAAGAAAGCGAATTGTCCTTCTTCCTGTAGCCCAATGCAGCCTGAAACATTATTGAAAGTGAACATTAGGACACTCGAGAAATTTCCACTTCAGTAGTCTAATTTGAAGAAGGAAAACACTATTGGAAAAGTATTTATTCCTTTGTCGAGCCTCAACAGGAGAGAGGAAAATTACAACTTTCTGTTCATTGAATTAAAACATCCAGCAACGATCATGCTTACTCATAAACCCTTTTTAAGAGAAAAACAATATATTTGGCCATATTTTGAGATGCATGATTTAATATAATTTTATTTTTTTTTCATAAACTTAAAAAATCTACCGTATCAATAAAATAACTGGCTAAATAAAACAATTTTTAAACCTGAAGGGGAGAATAATTTGTCTGGTATTTTTTAATACAAGTAGACACCTATGTATCTACTTTATTGCATATTGTTTTCATGCCCATAATGGACATAATAATTATTATTTTGAAAGAAACATTGAGGGGTGAACGTTTGAAGAATAATGAAAATTCCCGGGAAGACGATGAACAGATGTGAAATCAAACCATTTGGGACTAACTCACCATGTGAGGGATTTCTCCCAGGCCAGCGACAGTCCCGTCAATGATGTACGGCCTGACATTATTCGGACACTGCTTGGTGTAGACACGGCAAGCTGAAAAACAATTAGGTTTCAACATTAGATAGGGCAAAAAGATGGGAAAACAAAACTAGCATAAATGTCTTTCATTTGGATGATTATGAAGTGTAGGCATTGGTTATGAGAGGTCTCTGACTTCCCCTCTTTGACGCAGTTAATCTTTGCTAATGTAATGAGCACAAAAATGAAATGCATATGAATACAATGTAATGCTGTCTAGTAGAAGGAAAGGTAGGAAAGGTGGAAGATAAATGTGTCAGAAAGAGATTTGGCATTTTATATAAAATCTATATCATTTAAATCCATTTAACTTTAAGTGAATTACTGTTGGACAAAACATGTCAGGGAAATGTTCAATGCAGTTTATTGAATAATAATTAAGATAATGTGGTACATATATCAATAAAGTGACTATGTAAATATAGAAAATAAATATGAAACCATTCTCATCAAGTCCGAGGTCATATAGTAGGTAGATTAAAACCGTGACCCTATCAATATTTTTTATTTGGTTGAATGGCAATGTGGAGTTTAAAATCTTCACATTTGTGCGCCTCTGAAGGACTTCAATACTTTATGCCATTCTGGGATATCGTCTGTAGCGCAATGAACGGGGGCTTCATACTTCTTATTAAGACTGATCCTGATCCTAATAATATGCACTGAAATAATCAGACGGAAAGAACTCTGAGCGTGCGTAAATTACGTGGAAATAATTAATGGACATGCACGAAGAGCTACTCCAGTCATAGAATGAATAAAATTCTCCAATTATAGTCGATGAGGTGATTGATATTTCAATGGTATTCAATAATTAACGTTTCTAAAAAAAAACTTTAAATGTGCAAATCACGAATAAATCTTAACAAAGCTTGTTTTGGTCATTTGTTGCATTCTTGTTGACTTTTAGTTTCACAATTCGTGCGACGACATTATTTACAGCGTCACGATTGTTGTCAGTGCCATCATAGTTAAAGGAAATCCACATTTTCAACGTTAAAATTGTCAAGACTCTGGCGGTAAGTCGCGGAATAGTTAAAGGAGGTGATCATGGTCACAATTAGCCCACGTTATAAGGTCTGACTCACCCTCAGTTGCTACGCTCTGGACTCTTTGGGCGGCAGTGGGCCTCCCGGATGGCCTCACGTTCCTGTTGCCACCAGGCAGCCACTGGCTGTCTTGGTGGGGCCTTCCGCCGCCTCCTGGGGGGCGCCAAGGCCTCCTGTTGCCCACACCAGGGTTCCTGTTTCCAGTGCTGTGCCTCACGCCTCCCGGATTTTGGTTACGGTTGCCACCTCCCGCACCAGAGTCCCTTTCGCAGCACACGATCTCGATGGTGCCCTTGAAGCCGCACCTTTGGTGCTGAGTTCTGGGTTGACCCTGCCGGGAGGTGCGTCGTATGGCGGCCACGGCCGAGGGGCAGTCCGTGATCAGACGACACTGGCCGTGACGACCGCTCTGGAGTCTGCACGTTCCGCCCACTGAACCGAGCCAAAGCATGGAAAGAGATTGGAAGGCGTTGAAAGTGATGAGTTTCGAAGAAGAGCAGGGAGCGGTCAAAAATGTTAATAAATAAGACTTCAAAAATGCTCCTTAAATGGTTCAAAAAAAAATGTTACTAAAAAGTTCCCAAAATTATTCCAAAATATAGGTTCCAAAATCTTCCTAAAAAAGGTTTCAAAAATGTTCCTAAAAGATTTACAAAAATATTCGTAAAAAGGGTTCCAAATATTTTCCTACAGGTTTTTCAAAATTGTTTCAAAAACGGGTTCCAAAAACATTCGTGAAATGTTTCCAGAAATGTTGCTAAGAGGGTTCAAAAAATCTTCCTAAAAAGGCAAAAATTCTAAAAAAAAATGGATAGAAAAAATATTTCTAAAAGGGTTCCATAAATTTTTATAAAAGGTTTCCAGAAACGTTCCTAAAATTTTTCCAAAATTGGATTCCGAAAATCCACGGTGGCAATACCGTGGTATCTTTCCGTTCTGCAATATTTAATCATCATCGCTCCCTGAGTGGATGGAACGCGGTTTCTCTCGCTACCGGGAAACGAGCGACCGTATTGGGTCAGTCGATGCAAGAAGGTGCTCAAGGCTTAGAAGAGCGAAAAGTGAATGACATTGACGGGGAACATCGGCTCCAATGAAATGTAGAGTGTGGAAAGGTTTCAAAGTTTGGTCGGGCTTTGGCATCAGCGGTTTCCATTCGCATAATTCGAAATCAAGTTGTGCAACACACGATCCTACTTGTAGTTTCAACGAAAAAAATCAATCCCCATTCCTAAAAAAAAATAACATCAACAGGTTTATTAGTACGTCGGTTTTCTTTGCGTGTAATTCAGCGCAGAAACGACTCAACGTAATAAAGTCCTTACCTATTCATTTCAGCAGGAAAATAATGTGAATTGGTTCTTATTTCAAATTTATTTCGCTGATATTAGGAAAATTCAAGCGAGAGAGAGAGAGCTGTTTAACTACGTAACCCCCTCGACACACATGTAACGTCAGAATTATATGTCTGTACCATTCTTCTCCTCGGGAGTAAACCAGAAAAACGCCGCACGCTTGCGAATTTACGTCTTTATTATCTCAATTCTCATTTCACGCAATCCCCCCCACTTCGCACTCAACAATCCCCCTATTACTCTACACAACAATCAAATAAAAACTTTCCAACAATCAACCATCCAAAATTCCTCTCAAAATCAACAACAACGAAACAAATGGCCAGTACACAACATCACAACAATAGGCCAAACGTTACACAGAACACACTCAAGTTTTTACGCATTGTTCTCGCGTTTGGAAAGTTTCTCCGCGTAATCTATGTTTTCATTTTCATTCGATGCACTAGGATGAACAAAACTTTGAAATTTCACAAAAAAATATAGGTTTATTACAATCGGGTTCCTTCATTTAGCGGAACACCTGATGATGTCCAGTAAAGTGAACGAAACCGGCCGTATTAAATTTATATTGGAATTTTTGGTGGAATTGCAAAGTTTTATTCATCCTGGCATCATGAAGGAGTTGAGTAAAATGTAAAAGCAATTTTCTACAAAAATATGTTTAATGCGACCAAGGCAAATGGGGCAATTAGGCAATGAAAATAGGAAAATTACACTAATATATATTTATATGGGTGTATTTTGCCATTTTTCATTTCCAGATGACGATGCTGTAGCATTGAAACCTTGGTCGCATTAAACATATTTTTGTGTAAAATTGCTTTCACATTTTACTCAACATGATAAAATTCCACCACATCACGCCTGAAACTTCAGTCTTCGATCATGAAGGAATTCCACAGAGTGGCGTCCGAGACGATACCATATTTTGTTTGTCTGTTTGACAATCTTGTTATCTAGATTTAAAAAATTACAAAAATAATATTGGCACGAGTCGACATGCATCTGTTTGGAATTATGTCGCCAAAAAATTAGAACTAATCTTGTTTTTTTTCTCTTTCTCTCTCTCTTTCTCTTTGTTGAGCGGTTAAATCGCATTACAGATTATCATTGTTGCGTCATGATTTACCATGACGCAACAATGATATGCCAATGTTCGCAGTGACGCGTCTTCGGGACAGTGTTGGGAGGAGCGGTAAGAACAGTCCGGGTGATCGCGTCGTCGTCCTAGACCCATAAACTTGGTTTTTTTAAAAATTCTTATCGATGCCCCCACAAAGCCTCCTCCCCCTTACGCGAATCCTCCGTCACTCCCCCCCCCCCCTCCCGTCCTCCACTGAAGATAATCCCGGCGAAGGAAATTTATCCAGCGATATGGAGAGGGCGTGTTATTGAGGCTTCGAGGGTGGCCTTGAACCATGGCCTTAGCGAAGATTCAAAAGGCTGACGCTTTATCTCCTTCCCAAGAGGCACCCGATTCTCTCCTTTGTTTATCTCCTCCCGCCGCCAACCACCGCACACTTCTCCCCGTCGACCGCACGTATTCCGGAAAGACGTCGACGACGGGTAAATAAGCGTCGCTTGACTTGCGTTGAAGAAGTCGAACATCACTCGAACAGTAAAAAAAAATAGGGTTTTTCGATATTAGCTTTTCGCTCCGTAAGCTGGAGACATCATTGGTCAAAAAATTATATATATAATAAACTGTTGACTTGAATGAAGACCTCCCGTGTAATTCCAAATGGACAGTTTTTTTCGACGTTGTCAATCAGTAATAGTTCTTGTGATCACCGAGCAAAGAATTTTTTTAGCTTCGAAATATTACGGACAAAAATTTGTATGCATCAACAGAGCCTAATCTGGCTTCCAAGAGTGAAAATTTTCTTAGGTGGCCTGTAAACTTACTCTTGGAAAGAGGCATGCTTTACATTTTTAAGAGAGACTGTTGCTACGTCATTACAGGAGAATAACTCGTCATTACGTCTACTGTATTACGTCATTGAATACAGGAGAACAAATCGCTGCATAAACAACATACTTCGTGAAAGTCCGTAGGTTTTCCCGGAGAATGTTGACGATGAAGTTTTCTCGGGTTTCCAACCGGGTCAGAGTGTTTGTAGGCACCGACGTTTCGACAGAGTAGTGTACCATCGTCTCCAGGGTGTGTCCGCTCACTCTTGGTAGACTGCGCTGTCGAAACGTCGTGTGCCCACAAACTCCCTGATCCGGTTGGAAACCCGAGAAAACTTCTTCATCAATATACTTGGTACTTTGATTTAAATTGGTTATTCTAATGGGTCGTTACAAATGAAAATATTATTTAAGACGTTAGAATAATGAATAGGATAGGATTGCGTTTTGAAAAAAAAATAAACCGATACTTTTGTAACAAGAGTATAATTAATTGAAATCGTTTGTCATACTTTCACGAGTTTTTATATTAATTGTGTCCCATTTAATGAAGATCCCACTGCGACTGACAAAACATCATCGCTTTCTTTTTTCCACGTTCAGGATCGAATCGGAAAAGGAAAATACATACACTTTAATGAAATGTGACTGAGATACGAGGATACCCACTGACACCGGCTGTGTCCCGTTGACTTTTATCAGTCAACCTTTATTTCGGAAAGATTTTTCATTCTCATCAATTGGGGAAAGGATGACCATGATATTTTGGACGTGTAGTTTCCCCCCACTACTTTCCCCTTTTTTTTCCTTTCATGTCCTAAAACGTCCTTCAAAAACGAATTCCATCTTCATTCGATGAAATAAAATTAAAAAAAATACGCAATGGCTCATTATATGGGAGGCTCCGGGGGACGATATACGCGGATAGATTCCTTACTTTATTTGTCTGAATGATCGTTTCTGTTGCCAAGCATGAATTTGCATTCGAGAACTACAATTTGTTTACGGCACGCTAATGGCATTGACTCTTTCTCTCAGTTTGACTCACTCCTGAGCGCAATATACACCCTTTGGTGACCCTCAGAGTTACTAAAGTATGCGCGTTCACGTAAGCGAACACGATGCCTTAAACCATTTGAATAGTCTTTGCAACATCGTCCACCCACCTCTCTCCATTACTCAGCGATTGAATTCTCACTTGGAGAGTGGAGATGCTTAAGGCACCTACTCTCATGTGTGTGTGAGCAGTGTTTGATCTGCTAATGGTTTTTACGTTTCCCGTGATCGTGTGGGTTTTCTTTCTTATGGAGAGATCCTCGACGGAATGGAGTAAAAAAAATGGCGAAAACATCGGGGGTAGTGGGGGGGAGGGGGAGAGACGGGTTAAGGGGAGGAAGCAGAAGAGTGACTAAGGAAAATACTCCTGTTCTGAATTTGACTAGAGATATGGGATGGGGTCAGCACATCGGAAAAATGTCTGCTAAAGCCTTTTAAAAAAATCTACATTTCGTAATGCATAAATTAAAGAAAGCAACAAAAGAAGTTCGGGAACTAGCGTACAAAACCACATTGTAGAATTTTCTGCAAACGTTTGGGACCCACATGAAAAATGGACAGGTGAAAAAACTGGAAAAATTTCAAAGGAAAGCAGCCAGATTCGTCCTCATAAAGGCACAAGCGGTACGCACGATAGCGTAACCTGCGTGATGAGAAGACTTGGGTTGGAGGAGACTTTAAAAGAGGGCAGAAGAATTGCACGATTGGGGGGGGGGGGGGGGGGGGGGGAGGCTTAAAGCCAACACCACAGGGGGG
>WURS02044624.1:0-11146 GCA_011762765.2 Rhinocypha anisoptera | reverse complement strand
GGGGAGGGAATCAGGGCGTGGTGCTTGGTGGGGGAGGGTAGGGACGCTCCGGAAAACCCAAGCTGCCTACAAAGGGCACCGGCACTTCGCGCGGGAAATGACTTACGGGACACAGTGGGGTGGGGGGAGAGAGTCGGTCCCCAACACCTTGAGGTGGTCCATCGCCCGCCGTCGGCATACATATGCACAAAATATTCACATATATATGTACAAACATACACACATAAAACATCATTATCAAGTAAAGTGCGCTGTGTGTTCAAAGCACAGCCTGTGCAGTCACAAAAAGTGGCTTTATTTTAGGTTAGGAAGACAATAGAAAAGATTATGAAGTAGGCAATATGGGGGAGGGGCGGGTGGTTGCTGCCGAGAGGATATGCAGAAGAAAGTGTTACAAAACATCGTAGTTAACCCAATTACCGGTGTCCACCTACTCAGGTTATTTTTTGACAACCAAAGCGCCGTGGGATCTTCTATTTTGCAGTAATTAAATAATTTATACTCATTATTGTGAGAATTAAATCATTGAAGCAGGTTATGTTTTCGCTCTTTTCTTCTAACTGAAAATGTGATTTCTTAATAGATGTATACGTACAAATACCATACAAGTATTTGTACATGTGCTAATGTTTAAGAATGAAATTTTTTATTAAATCATGAAGTTAGAGTAATTTTTCAACCTTAATTGGTTAATTCCAATTTTTTTAAAGAAATTTTAAGAGTGGCTTGTGGTTCGAATTATCTAATTTCTAAAAAAGTAATATTTAAAATATATTTTATATTATAGTAACTTTTATTCTAAAGCATTATATGGAATAATTTTCTGGGGTTCGTCTCCAACACTTCTAAATATAGTACTTTTAATGCAGAAAAAGAAGCATTGGTGCATTGTTTAGAAAGTTGCAGACGTTTTCTATTCCATATATATATATATATATTACATTGTTGTTTGTGGTAAAAAACTTTCATTTATTTAGTGAAAATTGTTGCGAAAATCATCACTATGTCACAAGGAGTCAGCATGATATTAACATATTATATCACTCACGCAAAGTAGCCAAGAGTGGGCCTGAAGCTATGGGTTCCAAGTTTTATAACAAATTACCACAATTACTGAAGGATATAAAAGTGTTGGAAAAATTTAAACTGAGATTAAGACAATTTCTGTTAGACAAATGTCATTCCTTCAACGAATTCATGTCTTCATCACACTGACAATGTCTTTTATAACATGTTGCTTGTATTTTTTTCTGTATTAATTATTATCAATTATGAATTTGAAAAATTTTAATTTGAAAGTATCTTGTGCCGAGGCACTTTGACAGAATTTATACCTACATATACAGTGTACGGTGTTGAAGTGAAAATAAAAATTACTATTTATCTGCTAATGTGGTATCCTGAAATATCTGCAATGCGCTACACCTGGAGATATATATCCCGCCTAAATATAAGGCGCTTTAAGGTCATAGTTGACAATGTCGTTAAGTCCGTGGTGGGCGGTTTTAATCCTTTCCTACCCCTCCGAAATCGATTTCTCATCTACATAGCCCCTTGCCGGTGCTAAATGCTCCTACTCCTTCACAAAAAGGAGGCCATTCATTAAATTGGTGGACCATACTGTTGCTCCAGTAAGGGTAATGAATGCCGGAATCATAGGTGCTAATTTTTTTCCAGTACGTCGCTTAATTTACACAGAAAAGTCAGTAAACTCAAAAAGTAGTTGGAAATGGAACATTCCTTAATATTTAAAAATGATGAGTGCAAGTGTACAGATATATCAATTCCTACCTTTGTTTGTGTGATAATAATATTGGTTTAAACATTTCATGAATAAAATATTGACTGAAGTGTAATTTACCTGTTAAGGTAGATTTACATTAACCCTCAGGTTAGCCTTCACCACTAAATAGTAACTTAAATCCTTCTTTAAACGTGCCCAAATTCCTATTCTCTTCTTACCCCTAAAACCGCCTACCCAACATTCTAACTTCCATTACTACCCCCAACAACGCATTCCCTCTGAGAACCCCTGAATAAAATATATAATAACTTTTTGGAGCAAATTTTTAGTTAAACATATTTGGATTAATTGATCAGTCAAAATTGTAATGCTTATCATATAGTTAGGTCGTGGTAGACCAGTGACTAAAGTGCTTGGATACTGATCGGGGGACCCGGGTTCGAGACCGGGTACGACCCTCCGGACACCTCCAGCTAAACCCAAGCTAAGTGATTTTTCGGGTACCACATCTTCGTGGGAAACCACAGGTGGCAAAGGGAAATGAACTGGCCCCTCTACCCTGATGTGTGAATTTCCACACGCTGTGGGCTTAGTACTTGTGAGGGTGAGCTCTACCCTCACTTAACATACCAACCTTTGGGTTGATCACTGTGCACTGCAGTAATTAATCCTTGATTATGCCTGGCCCTGCATAATGCATTGCAGGATTAGTGTAAGAGGTATGGAAGAGAAATATTTTAAGAACAAAATTATGAAATTAAAAAGAACTAGTAATTGCAAGTTTAATATCAGTAAGGTAAAGAATATTAGAAGAGGAAGTTAGAACAGTGAGAAAGCTTCACTTGTGAAGGAAGTATTCTAGGGGCAAACAAATACACTTGAGCCTAGGAGCAATAGCTAATAATAATAAAAAAAATTTGGAGTAAGATTGAGACTAGATAGTCCCTTCTTCTACCTAACCCCAACTTGAGGGAAGAGGAAAAGACCTGTATGCAGTGTAAGGAAAAAGTAGTCACTTAAATATAACTGGAAACTGTGTAGGCTAAGAATGACTCATTGTAAGGGAAAAGATTGTTTATTAGGACTTACCTAAAACCTATCTTTAATTTGCTGATCACCAAAATTAATCGGTAGTAAACATTTCCCGTGAACTAGACATATTATAAAGTGCTATATTTCCCAGCTCATAGGACACTCCCCTTCTCACTCAAAATTTGATCTAAAATTAACCTCCATCTTATGGACAAGGATATATATTTTTTCAAGGTCAGAAATAGACTTTCACATAAGTGCTAAAATAATTTCATTGTGAGAAAGAAATTAATTTCCTTTTCTTTATCTGATCTATTCTATGCTGAATGACCTTTATTTTAATAATTTTACTATGTAACAATTGTACAGTCAAACCTTGCTTAACGAGCACCTTGCATAACGAGCTAAACAAAATGTAGCAAAAGTGACTCCCTTAACGAGCGATGTTTCACAGAACGAATGACAAGGATACATCGTGGCGTCACTTGGAGGTTCCTGTTGGCATCTCGGCTATCAGTCTATGTTTAGGGCTCGTTCAGCTAGCATCTTACTGTCGCTTGTGAAAGTTGTATCCAGACAAATATTGTGTATTTTTAGTGCAAAGTTTAAATATTATTACACGTTTATCCCCAAAGAAAATGCCACAAGAAGACGGGGGTAAGAGAAAAAAAATCACCGTAGAAGTCAAACGTCAAATCATTAAGAAGCAGGATCGAGGTGGGAGCGTGGCTGACCTACCATGCACAAACAATCAGTCTACATCTACTATTTGCACTATCCTATAAATCAAGGATAAGATTAAGAGGTGATTGATGCCTCAAAGGGTGTCACAAGAATTTCTATGCAAAGGCCACGTATTCTCAACGATGTTGAAATATTGCTTCTCATATGGATCATGAGAAGCAAATACAATGCGACTCTATTAACGAAAACATAATTTGTGAGAAGGTGAAACTAATTTTTTCCGACCTCATTAAGAAGATGCCAGGACCATCAATGGACGAAGAAGAAGTATTCAAGGCAAGCTGTGGGTGTTTTGAAAAGTTTAAGAGAAGAACCAGCATCCACAGCATTGTGAGGCATGGAGAAGCAGCAAGCTCAGACATAAAGGCAGCTGACAACTTCATCGGCATATTCAAGAACCGTTTGAATTCTGAGTGTTATCTGCCGCAGCAAGTTTTAAATTGTGATGAGATGGGTCTCTTTTGGAAAAAGATGCTAAAGCAAACTTATATAACAGCAAAAGAGAAGGCATTGCTGGGCCACAAGCCAATAAAAGACTGTCTCACATTGTTGTTTTGTGCAAATGCAAGTGGCGATCTGAAAATTAAACTGATGCTCTTTTACCATTCGGACAATCCACAAGTCTTCAAGAAGTATAAAGTACAGAAGAGCAAGTTAAATTTCATTTGAAGTTCCAACAACAAGGTTTGGGTGACACGTTACCTTTTTAATATCAGCGATACCTTTTTAATGATTGGATCAATGAAGTGCTTGGTCTGTCTGTATAAAAATATATGTTAGAGATGAATTTGCCACTCCGTGCCCTGCTTGTTATGGGCAACGCTCCTGCACATCCTCCAGGCCTAGAAGATGACCTCCTTGAAGAATTTAAATTCATCAGGATCCAATTCCTGCCTCCTAACACCACACCTTTACTGCAGCCCATGGACCAGCAGGTCATTTCAAATTTTAAAAAGCTCTACACTAAAACTCTCTTCGAGTGTTGTTTTGAGGTAACTGAAGGAACCAGTCTCACTTTCAGAGAGTTTTTGAAAGCCCACTTTCACATTGTTGCCTGCCAAGATGACCAACAATGCATGGGAGGGGGTCACCAAGAGAACCCTTATTTTTGCATGGAAGAAGCTTTGGCCGGATAATGTTGTCGAACACAACTCCGAGAAGTTTGAGCAAGTGCCTGCGGAGCCGGTAGTCGATGAGATTGTGTCTCTGACCAAGATTATGGGGCTAGAGGTGGATAGCAACGACATCAATGAGCTAGTGGAAGAGCATAGCCAGGAACTGATCACTGAAGATCTTATGGAGCTATACATGCTCTTGTTGCTCTGCTGAGGAGAGCCTCAGCAGAGCAACAACCTTCCAGCAAAATAAGGGAGATGCTGAAAGCATGGGAAACTATTACATTGTTGAGAAGCATCACCCTAATAAGGCAGTAGCTATGCTCGCTGCAAATTTATTTAACGATAATGCTGTATCTAATTTTTGCAACATTTGAAGCGTAGGCAAAAACAAATCTCTCTAGACAAAAAAAGGATGCATTATAAATAATAAATGACATTATTATAAATTTTTTGAGTATTTTTTTCGGAATGTAATGCATTATCCTATTTTACATTGATTCCTATGGAAAAAATTGTTTCGCTTTACAAGTGTTTTGTATTAAGAGTAAGATTCGAGAACAAATAATACTCGTTACGCGAGGCTCCACTGTATTCTATTCTTAAAAACATTAATAATAATTATTCATTTTTTTCTAAAGACTAACCCCAAAAAATCACATTCAGTTCTGGGGGTCAAGAAATACACTATTTTGGAAGAACCAACATTTTGAAAAAAATTACAAAATAAAACATGTAAACTCTTTTTGTTATAGAATTTAATTTTTTTAGATTTCACATTGTTGAATTTCTTAATATCCATAACAAAGGAAGAACAAATTACATTTCTACTAGTTTAAAATCATCTAGAAAAGTAAGTTATTCTTCCTTTGTTGCAGGAACTTGTTGCTAGTCCTTAAATTTGTGTGTAAAACATTTTATTTATTTGAATTGGATTTATAAGGGTTAAAGGCTTGTGCAAGACTAGGGAATAATTTCATCCAAACATTTTGCTTAATATATACTATTAAATCCTTACATAATTTACTAGATACAATGTAAAATGCAAGAGTTTAAATATGTTTGGTCATAGGAAACTGACAGAAATTTATTATGTTAGTAGTGGTATACTTCAAAGCTTGTTACTAGAACTAAGGTTATATTGTCACGCCTAGCCGAAGAAGCCAGTTCTAAAATGAATATAAGCTTCATGAAAGAGATAATGATTTTTTTGTGTAACTAACCACTTGACACTGAAGGTTGGTGTATTTAGGGTATTGATGCTGTTTTTTGTTAAGAAACACAGGTTCCAAACTAAAAATTATTGTTCTTCTGTCAGGATTTTCCCCTATCTTATTTTTTCTATGATCATATCAACAAAGTTAAAAAATATCAGTGTTTCAGACAATACAGAAGTTAGCTAGTTAATAAAGGTTGGGAATGTTAGTCAGGGGAGTAAGACACAATTATCTGTTATCATCCTTTCTTTTAGATACGTCTGTGTGAAGGTCATAGAAAGGGACTGAGTCAGGGTTGAAAGTTAGTGGGGAAATAATTAATTCAGTCAGACTTGTGGATGATCAAGCATAGGTGAGTCAACCAACCAAAGGTCTGCTGCTGAACACATTTCATGCTCAATGTGAGACTTGTGGAAAAAAAAAATGAAAGCACTGTGTTTCTCAAAAAAGACCTAACTTAATCATGTAATTGTACCAAGGGAAAATACTATTTGTACAGTATTTTAGAAGAAACTGGATTTCATGGCATGGACATTAGGACAAGAATTGTATCAGTGAATTTATCATTTACAAGGGACAGAGAAGTGATATGAGGGACCTTGGGTAAGGACATAAAGAAAGGATTAGTGAAAGTCATATAATGGATTGTAGCAGTGTGTGGTGTGGAAACTTGGTCATTGGTGAAGGATCAGCATTGAGTTGAGGCCCATGAATGTAAGTAAACAGGAAGGTAGAATGTGAAAAAGTTTTGGGAATGGTAGGGGAGGATAGTAGTTGTTGAGTGAAATGCACAGAAAGTAAAAATATGTGAAGAATTACTGAGAGCTGATGGTATTTTCGTAAGAATATTAGGAGATAAGAATGTTGGAAGAAAGTTATGGAAGGTGTGTTATAAGGAGAGCAGAAAGTGTGCTTGGTGCTTATAACTTGTGAAAGTGAAAAAATTCCCACTTTACACCAAATATAAATAGGTTGTTTAAAAATTGTAGGTTCTCAGAATGATGTGATAATTTATTCATCAATACCTTTGATATTACTATACTATTATTATATTATTTGACATAATATCTATGAATGGTAGGAGAGCAATGAATTTTCTGTTGGACAATATGACTTAAGCAAAATATACAGTGAGGTTCCCATTTTAGATTTTGTGAAGCATTGGGATTCAGGGTAGGCTTTTATGGATATTAAGGCTGTCTTAAATTAGATGTACTTCTAGCTTATTGTCTTGTTGAAAGAAAACTTTGAATGTCCTATTTTCATGATTCCATTTTATCACCTAGATCACTTCCATCTCTTGCCATAAATATTTGGTGAATTCATTATAAAGTTCATTTGTCAAAATGCTTTTTGAAAGTTCGTGTCTTTCAGATGTATGTTCACTTAACTCAAAAACATTTCTATAAAGATGCTGAAAATATCACTGAGATTGAAACATGTCACCAAAAAATTATTTCCACTTTGGACTCATAAAGAGAAATACTCCCAAGATACTGGAAAATGTAGAAATATCATTGCAGGTAAATGCTCCATAATTTCTCTAATTCAGTGGCCTCTACTCGTACTTGGATAAATGATTTATATAAACTTTAAATTTGATTGTCCCTCTCCAGCGTCAGCAGTTTTTTTTTTGCTGGTGTTGGCTCCTTAACAATTATAATTTATTGTATACCAATCAAATTTGCAGGCAAAGCAGGTGAGGACGAACCCTCCAAGACATCATAAGAATAGTGCCTCAAATTTCAAAGGTGAGGACGACGAGGAGGAGGGAGGGGGCGATGACGATGATGAAGATTTGGGAGAGGAAGACGATGATGATGATTCTGGCCCCATCACGAGGGGCGGTCGAGGGGAGGGTAGAGCACGGCTCACGAGGGGCGGTGGGCAGGCAGGGAAGAAGAGGAGGAGGAGGAAAGGGGGAGGGGGGAGAGGTGGAGGGAGGGGTGGGAGCAATGCTGTGGGGTTGGGAATGATGGAGGAGGAAGACGAAGAGGATCTCATGGCTGGAATCACCCCAGAGAAAGGGCTCCTTTATTCTGCCGTCCTGGCTGAGATTAACCGTAAGATTGTTGCTGCAGGCTGGAGAGCCTAGAGAAAGTCAAATGTGGTGAGTGATGAATACTTTTTCAAAATTTGGTACTACGGCTGAAGTTTCTGGTGAATAGCAAGTACCACACTGAGTCTCCGGTGAAATTACCCTAAAAATTTAATTTTCCTATATGTTCTCAAACAGATACGTAAGTGAAGTATTATTTTAAATAAAATTCTCTGAAGTTCAAGTACCTTATGTAAGTAAACATGAGAAAAACTGCCCAGATGGATGCTTATTTTGTAATTTATTTTTTACCCACTTTCTTGTACTCTCATTTGCAGCATCTTCAGGAAATGATTATTCAGGAATTCATGTTGAGTACAGCAGATTATATTAAGGAAAAGATGAAAGGGGTGCCCAATTTTTCAAAGTACTTAACTTTGAAAAGCCACCCCTTGAGTATCATGTTCTTGAGTTTTTGTACCTAATAGTTTTAATTATAATTTTTTATTGTTTCTAAGATTTGATATAAAAGCAGATTCTCAGTTATCACTGTTCATCAGATTGGCAGTTAACATTATCATCTGCAAAATTTCAAGTTTTTTATCATGTTCACTCTAGATGGTATATAATGTGGTTTTATTCAAGGGAAAATATCGGGATATTCTAGTAAATTCAGATGTTGTATTAATAACTCATGGATTAAGGAATACTAAGTTTGAGAGGTTTTCATTTTGTTATACCCAAGCAAAAATAATCTCTTCCCTTCCAGCACTGATGCAGTTCTCTAAGTGTAAAGGAAATTTGGGAATTGGAGCAATATACCACCAAGTATCATTATTGCAGACATAAATTTGCTATTGGATTTCATCAGTCATAGCTAAAGAAGATATTGACTAAATAAACTAAATGAAAAATAATATGGAGTATTTAATGTAGTATTATTTTTCAAAGTAACTCATGTTCTTAATATGATAAAGAGTTTTTATAATAGTGTTTTATATAATATTTTTTATTTTTCTATGATGCGTTTTAAAAGTAGATTCTGATTTATCATTGTAGATCAGATTTTTAGTTGACATCATCATTGCAAAATTTCACGTGCTTTTTCCTCTATCATTTATTGGAAGTCTAAATAAATTCTGGCCATGTTAATATACATAAGTGACTATATCTAATTAAACCATAAACACTTTTCACTACTTCAGGACAAAGAAAATCCTCAAGGCCAATGAGTGAAAGCTGCTCCATAAGTATAAAGCCCAGAAATATTTGAAGCTTAATTGTGACTTCCCAAATGCACTGAGGTTAATTTAATTTTGACTTTAAGTAATAACCTGCTATTAATGGCATTGGCCACTTGCTGTGAAAGGTCATATAATGAATTGAAATTCTACTCCAGCCCCTCTTAACTTGGAATATATGTATATGCAAAAATGCCAGGGCTTTTTCATGGAATGTGTTTATTTACAAATTTAAATATATTATTTAATTTATATATATATCAATTTGTTTGTCTTTTTTTATGCTTCAAACAGAGGGATATGAAAATATTTTATCTATATCTTTTATTTCCTATACAATTTAGGAAAAAATATTTATTAAACAAAAAATTGGGCCAATAGATCTTTTCACTTTTTGCACGTACCCCAAGGGTCAATAGATCGGCCCGCTGGCACTAAAAGGGTTAATATGTCTTTGATATTTTGACTTATTTATGACATTCTAGGAGAGAATTAAAGTTTATTTTTTCTTTTCATAGCATAGGGAATGCTGTTAAGCCAAAGAATTAGAATTATTGGAAAATTTTCATTCATTATCACATTTAATCTTGTTGTTTATATACAAGTAAACATACTGTGATTTAGCATGAATATTGTGCCATTCTTTCTCTTCTATTTTTAAGTTTCTTGTTACTTAGAATAACTTCTCAAGAGCAAGTTTTGTCTATTTAATTCCATAGTTATCCAATAAGTGCTATTAATGGTTTTCTTATTATATGAAGGAAGGAGTCGAGAGGACTTCCAACTACAGCATCCAAGTTCCGAGTTCATCTCTCCAAGCCCAATATTCAGCATATTGTTTAACTGGAAACTATGAGAGATGCTCCTTCCTGCTGGAAAGCTATGGCATTCAGTTTCCGGATAATTGGTTGTCATTTGTTAAGATATGTAGGGGCCATTCAGAAGATAAATAATTTATTGAGGAATGTCATGAAGTAAGTACTATGACAAATCATGATGCAATTTTCAATGCAACTTCAGAGTCACCATTATTTTGCTGACTTAATTTACAGACAACTGTTGTGTGTAATGGATATTTTTGACACAGTGAAAGGACCTGTGTACATATTAAAATGACATCACCATTGGAAATGTGCTCTTTGCAGCAAAAATTAACGATTTGATTAAAAGTGGATTATGAAAGGTGTATATAATTTATGCTTTAAAGGAGTTACCAATCACTAAGGAGGTAATCTACAGCAAAAGAAAGACCAATCAATATGAATGCCCCACTTAGAAGTAAATATATTCACATCAGTTTAATTGCTGCATACTTGAAAAGTAATGAAATGAAAGAGGGCTATTTTTATGGTATGAAATTTTACAGTCATTTTGTTTTTTGAATATGAAGACTTTTTAAACATTATGTTTATTGTTGATGAATTCTGAGGTAATATTAAAAAAATTATCATGTAATTGGTCTTTGTTAACCGAAAATTCTAATGAATACACCTTTAAGTAACAAGGACATAATTTAAGGCATTTATTTGTCTTATGAAGCCATCTATTGGCCTGTTGTACCAAATTATCATAAAAAATAAGGCACAGAACATATATAATATAAAAATACTCCAATATCATTCCATCTTCAACTTTAGCAAACAATATGTATTTTTACCGTGCTTTATCATTGTAAATATGTATTTTATTTTGTAGTTCATGTAAGTTTAATGTAAAGAGTATTAAATCTCTGCTTTTCAATATATTTTATGTTTCTCATTCATTGTCATTTTAAGTAGTGACTAATTTTGTAATATGATTTATAAATAATCATAGGAAAGGTTTTATGTAGTCCATGTTATAGGGAACCATTCCTATTTAAATCAGTAGAAGTACCTTCATTGAGTCATCTCTAATATCTGTTATTCAAATCCAAATTCTAGTTACACCACTTTTAGGTGACCGGGTTAGCCTGGTGGGTAGCGTGCTCGCCGGCTAACCCAAAGGTCGCGGGTTTGAATCCCGCCCAGGGCATG
>WURS02044623.1:0-55949 GCA_011762765.2 Rhinocypha anisoptera | reverse complement strand
TTTTTATAAACATAAAAGCTATAAAAATTAATTTATAAAATACAAAAAACGTTAAAATCAAATGCGCCTTTAAGGCACACTGAGCATACGTCGCCAAATAGTAGTACAAGCGCGCCACCACTAGGGGCAGCACTGTGCTTCACCCCACCTATAGACACCGGCGCGCTACCGACACAGCTCGGTGCCCCTTCAATCTGGCCTGCGCGGTGCCTGGTGCCACTGCGCTCCCACTCCTCACTTGGCTCGCCCGCACTCCATACATGTGCCATCCGAGGTAAAGTCAAGTGAAGTGGGCCAGTCGACCAACAAACAACCTACGGGCACCATCTTCTATCTCCATTGCCGCACACCTCGCTTCATTGTGCTCTTCAGGTGGCACCCTCTTCAAACCATGTTTCTCAGTTGAAATATTCAACTCACTACGAATTGCGCGAATAATCAACTGGTATAGAGCATCATTACCTGAATGACAGTGACTTATTATTTTGTTGAGCACAGCTGGAACAATCAACAATGCACAAATTTGAAAAACCCATTGGAATTCTCTTTGCAACAATATCTGTTTTTTCTGCCGGTATTTAGTAGAAGTGAAAGAGAGAGAGAGAGAGAAAGGGGGGGGTAAAAGTTAGTGATTGACATAATTGTGTTGATAGGTGGTCTAGCCATCGATTGTTTTCGATGCTCCTCGATTGCTGGGTCAAGTCCCTGGTGTGAAGATCCATTTCATAACAACTATTCAGCCAGCCTTCTTCAATCACCATGCTGGGCCGGTCGGAAAGGTCGCGATGGTCTCTACCCAGCCACGGCGTGCATCAAACTCAATGGGCAATTCGGTAATTGCCGAGCCACTTGGGCCCAATCGAGCTACCTAGACTTCCCACTCCTTTGATGCATGGCATATGCTCGTCCATATGACTCACGCTGATTGGCCTAATATGATTGATGCTGCCAATGCAGGGAATGGAGAGAAAATGACGGTGAGGGACTGCGCACTCGATTCCGGTTCACTTACTACTGACACGGAGCTTGTTCGAAGTAAGTCATCTAACCCAGCCCAGCAGATTTTCTCAATTCTTAACCTAACTATTCCATCAATGAATAATGTATGATGCATTGTCCAAACACCCATCTTTCTATATACAATTCTAAAAGTATTTTCGGTTAAAGTTGTAGTATACTTCTCGATCTAGTAGATTTTAAGTTTTCGTTGCAATTAAGTATCTAAATAAACATTGATATCTTACTGTACAGTGTCTCACTGTGGAGGATTCTATTTCAACAATCGCTACGTACGGGGATGTGTTCAAGTAAGTCCAAAATGAACGATTCAATTTGCAGCATTGCAATGCTTTTTGTGTATAATGTATACAAAAATTGAATTTGCTCAATTTAACTTGATCATCAAAACGAGTAGTGTGTGGTACTAACTCGGTGAACTGCTTTGCCTCCCACCAACGCTAGTCATGCTTCGAGAATGCGTGCAACTGGGCTCCCAGGCGTTCCCTTACTAAGCATCTCACCACGGGCGCAGCCATCCTCTCATCACTTCTTGCAACTGGCACCATCTCGCTTTTCTGACCCCCTTCCAACCTCTTACACCAACAACAATATTGCTCTTGACTATCATTTCTCCATTCATATCATCAATCATATGTTTGTTGAACTGATTCATACACTTAATTTCACTATTATTATTATTAATAAATAATATATAATAATAAAAATCTCACCCCATTTCAAGGTTTCAATTGAAAATAAACTTGCCATTATTTTAATCACATAATTAATCAGTAGTACAATAATTATTAAATAGTATAAAAATTGGTAAAAATGTTATAATTAAAATATAAAATTCACATCAATATATATATATATCATTAATACTGGCGGTACAAAAATTATCCATTTACATACTTACTATTATTAAAAATTAGTCTCCAACTTGTAAATAATTAATTAACTTGGTAAAAAGTAATAAGTTCCACTTTAACTATATGAT
This sequence comes from Rhinocypha anisoptera, assembly GCA_011762765.2. Lineage (NCBI taxonomy): Eukaryota > Metazoa > Arthropoda > Insecta > Odonata > Chlorocyphidae > Rhinocypha > Rhinocypha anisoptera. The sequence goes on along the minus strand of WURS02044623.1, from coordinate 53,950 downwards.
TTAAATAAATAAAATAAAATAAAAAATTAGAAGAGAGAGAGAGTACTGGAAAAAAAGAGAGTACGTATTATGTGAAGGGCGTGTGTTTTCTGTTTTTGCCTTACTCAGCATTGCTGTAAGCTGCAGCGTTGAACAACACAATCTGTTTACCTTGGATTTGTTCTCGAAAGGTATCGAATTTCCCCGACTAATTGATAGCCTTTGACATGCAACTGGTTTGACTGATACATTTCTTCACACTTCCTTATAGGGAAATGCAGTTCTGACTGAGTAGCTTTGATTAACTCACAATCATCTGCTTGGCCTCATCAACATCTCAACCCATTCGTTTTTAGCCTCTGGCCAAGTGTTATTTTCTTCACAGGACAAGCAATATGTCTTCATGTGATAATGAAAGTGTTAATATTCTTGAAAATCATGATGCCTATTTACATCAATACTTAACGGCAGTGTTTCAAATTCATTTGGTTTCAAGTGATGAAAATGATAAATCTACCGATAACGATGAAAAGTTGCATATTCCAGAGGGCTATATCAAGTTCTCCTGTGTGCGTGTATCGGGTGATGAGAAGCAACTATCGATGAGCAATTATTCTCACTTTGTTTTTGAACACTTGATGGATCAAAAGACAGATGAATCGATACAATTTATTGATAAACGATTCTTGATAGACAGAGGTGCCTTGCTCAACGACAAGTTTCGAGCCTTTGAAGATGAAGACAAATCTAACCGACTGGCATATCTTTTCAACTGTTACTCTCGGCTAGAATTTGTCAAAGATTTTGCTAATTTAATCACCAATGATGAACCTAAAAAGTTAAAACGCTACATCATAGATCAAGCTGCTCTTTTGATGGTGTGTCCCTATGTCAATATTCGTTATTCGGAGCAGCCTTCAAAAGCTACGCCGTTCACTGATATGTTCAAGATTTTTAACGCTAACATTTCGTGGCCTGCGGATTATTTGACTTATGTTAAAAAGTTTTTCGTTGATATGATTGACTCGATTCATAATGCGAAAACTAAAAGCAACCAAGACACGGATTACACATCTTCTCTTTACGATTTGGGAAGTGATGAGTTGAATATTGAAAATATTGTTAATGGACTCTACATTCTGTTTATCAAAAAATTCAAAAGCTCATTCAAGTGCTCACCAAAGTTTCTTGATGATCTTAAGTATATCAACCTATTGATTGCATCTCCAATTTTGGCGGAAACCTTTATTGATTTAAACAGTCCACCTGCATTGCGTCATAGGGAAGAGTCACCCAACCGAAGTGAAAGCAGCAGCAACCCTAGATCAGGTCGCTCGCAGCCTGACGCCAATAACCCGAATGCATTCTTTCGGGATATTCTCTTTAATGCTATGCCCCTCGACTACCCCAACTCACAGGATTCAAGCAACATGGAAAAGCCATATTATGACTCGTTGCTAGGCATTTTGCTCGCAAATACTCCTATGCCATCTCCAATCTCTAAAACTAGACAAGAAACTCACAATCCGATTAATATGCTATTGAATGTGTTTCAAAACCAGGACAACTTTCAATATGAGCACTTTACTGTGCCATCTACCAAGTCACGAGCTGAGCTCGAAAGGACCGAGTTGGAACTTGATGATTTTTTGTGCAAGCTTCGAGTCAAGCTGACGGATATATTTTACACTCTTTTGAAATCTTCGCCAACAGTGCGTACTAAGACTTTGCTGTGGATTGAATCGTTTCTCGCGGCATTCAACAGTCGTTCGAAGATGTGGGCAAACGAATTACTAGCCATATTTGGTGGCAGTTCTGCTCCTCATGTCTCTGATGGCTTAACCATTAACTTCTCGGCAGTGTTGCTCAACTTATGCAAACCATTCTGTTCTCCTCCCGATAGCATGACTATGCTTCCTTCAAATTATGTCAACCTAAAGATGCTTAAGGTCGATCCTTATTACGTTGAATACGCTAAAAGTACAATCAAAGCAGAAAACGATTTCCTCCCTTACTTGCGTGTGTTAAAGGAAGAATCGTGCTTGATCGGTGCCGCATCAGCTCGAAGTGCCTTGAATACCGAGGATAAGGCTAGTGTTTTCAACTTTAACATTGACCAGTATCAGCCCAATTTTATTACACGGTGTTTCTTCATGACTCACAAAGCCTTACATCTCGGATTTCGGGTGGTACATGAAAGGTTTACTACACTTAGTCAAGAGAATAGTCAAATTCAACGCCGTCTTGATACATTGGGAATATCCAACTTTTTGCCTTACATGAGCCGCGATTCTCTATCTCAACAACAGCAAGATGCGTTGAATAGATTTGACCACAACATGACTGTTACGCTATCAATTAAATCTACTTTGATTGAAACAAGCTTCATGAATATACTTCTCGAGTTTTATGTATCTACTGCAGCATGGATCAACAATTTGGCTATTTGTGAAACTTATGAAGAAGCAACAGCACAATTTAAAGAGATTAATTTAGAACAGAAAGAAATTGATTTTTTAAAAGCTGTACCATCCAAGTTCCTGGAGTTGATTCCCGAATTTATAGTTGAGAATATAATTGATTTCATGCTTTTTCTCCGTCATTTTGAACTTAAACCCAAAGTATTGACGCTTAAGTCTGGAAGATTTGATCCATTTCTCACCATGATTATTTTGTTTATGGGTTCTCCTACTCGAATGCGCAATCCTCACTTGCGTGCTAAGATGGCTGAAATGTTTGAGTCGTTATTGCCAACAATCCAGACTAATATAACTTCGTATGTATAAGTTTTAGTTATTTATTGACAGATATCTTTAATTATTTTTTAATTTAGATCATATTTGGAAAATTTATTTCTCAAGCCGTTTTATATTGAACATTTATTTCCTGCACTATTGAATGTATTTGTTAGCATCGAAATTTCCGAAGAAGCCAACAATGGCGATGTGGTGGCATTCGAGCAGAAATTCAACTATCGTCGTCCAATGTACGTGGTGCTTCGATACCTCTGCAGTATTGCTGAACACCAACACAAATTGGCTGAACTTGCTAAATTTGCCGAGGAAAATATGGATTCCGTACAGTCGCCCATTTTTCTACGCTTTATCAATCTACTGATCAACGATGCCATCTTTTTGCTTGACGAAGGTCTTTCTCTCATGTCAAAACTTCGTGAGTTGCAGCAAGAACGGGAATCTGGATCGTGGAATCAGCTTCCCAGTCACCAACGTCAACAGAATGAAGCCAACTACGCCCACCTCGGTCGTTTGGCTAAGTTTCATAATTTTATAGGGCGTGACACTATCTCAGCTTTGGCTATCATTACTGTTCATGTCAAGTCTTTCTTTTCGCATCGTATTCTTGTTGATCGCATGGCTTCGATGTTGAACTATTTTCTGCATCATCTGGTTGGGCCTAACAAGCAAAACTTTAAGGTCAAACAGATGTTTGATTATGAATTCAATCCTGGCGAACTTGTCAAGAATATTTGCCGAATCTACGTTAACTTGGCTTGCAACAATCCCGTCTCCGTCGACATTGCTTTTGGAGGCAGTAATAACACGTGTAATCCCAAATACAAAGTGTTTTGCTTAGCAATAGGCCAAGATGATCGATCTTATTCCCCCGATCTTTTGTCACAAGCAAATGAGATTCTTTCGCAGAAACTGGGCCAACCAATTGTTGGCGAAGATATTCTCACCGTGGATAGAACTGTGAAGGAGTTACTTCGCCTTCAACAAAACAGAGAGATTCCTCTAGATGATATTCCCGAAGACTTCCTAGACCCATTGATGAGCACCTTGATGACGGATCCAGTGATTCTGCCAAATTCGCGTAAAGTGGTGGATCGCGCAACCATCACTCGCCACCTCTTAAGGTAAGTCTTTTAGTGAGTCCCCTTTGGCTCTGTCATCATTACTTCTATTGCACAGTGATCACACGGACCCATACACACGAACTCCCCTTACTATGGACATGCTCATTCCAGACACCGAGATGAAGAAGAAAATTGAAGACTTTGTTGCTGCAAAACTCAAAGAACTTGGTGATGATGATACCAAGATGCAGACCGATTAACTTGCTTGATAATCTGTACTGTTTATATTGATATATATATACATATTTAAAATTTATTCTAGGTGTTAAAGTCTAGTGATTAGATTATTTTGTGATTTTTGAATAAAATATAAATTTATTGGTTGAAAGCCCTGTAGTGGTGAGTGGTAAGGCTATCTGTGGGGATCACAGTTACGGGAACAAGTGGCAAAATCTAATCCATTCGATTCAGGTAGACCTCAACATCTTCTCGCTTCAGTTGAAAACGACAGATGGGGCACTTGGTAGATACTTCGAGCCACTTGAGAAGACATTGCTGGTGGAAGAGATGTGAGCAGGGTAGTTGCTCGAGGGGAGTGCACAACTCCTCCTGGCACACCATGCATCGCTCCCCGGGCTTGATCGGTACCGAGCTTCTATTCCCAGTCCGATGCTCCGCTTCTCTTTGTCGATTGTTCTGGTAGATCAGGTGTGTGATGATCCCCACCGAAATGCCAATCAAAAAACCGATGCAATGTACATAAAACCCTGTAGATGGGGTCAAATTCCTGTTAGAACTATTTCATTCGATTTAACTGGAACGTACCCGCCATAGTTGATTAGCTGCCAAACAATCAAACCATTGCAAATCACCAGGCTTCTTTTTAAAATCAAGTTTCTGTCACTTGCTCAATTACCTCAAATCAAAACAGTCTGCACAAGGTCTATTTATTAAAGCTCACACTACGCATATAAATTGCATTTGCACTTCTCTAATCTTCCAATAGATGGCACATTTTTTATGGTAATTACTAACTACTGACTCATTATTTTTTAATGACATATATGCTTACAAAATAATAATTAATTATGTTTCGTAATAATGAAATCACACCCCGATTTTATTTTTTCTATTTTAAAAACTAAATTGACATTTCAAAATTATTTTATTTAATTGATAGCAACTCAATGATTGTTGTAAAATAAAACCTCCCAAACAGAAATGGCATAATTTTCAATTTTAAGCATACATATATTAAGTATAATAGAATTAGAAGTAAATAAATTTCAGTTACAAAGTTGAGAAAAATTTATAAAATAAATACATTTTCTATCTCTATCTCTATCTCTCTTTCAGTTCGTTAATAGATTTGATTTTAACACTGTTCATTTATATGTTCTTTGCCCCCTTTTCACCCTCTATTTTTTCAATTAATTCACATCTTTGAATTTGATTGGTTTTTGTTGAATAAAACAAGTGACCGAGTTGTTCAATTTGCTCAAATCAATTTTTCGAATCTACAAACCCAATGGCTTTAAAGTTGCTCATAGTTTAATATGGTAGAAAATTTATCCAGCACAAACTCACTATTATCTAAAATCACTCTTGGTAAAAAACTTAAGTGATCCTAGGTAAACAGAGTTTGAAGTTAGAAATTCAACGCGTGGTTGGTTGAGTGTTGCCGGCCAAAGTGGCAGACTCGAGGTGGGCGGAGGTAGATCGGTAGGCTACGGACTGTAGAACGCGCGCGCAGTTGAAGTGCATTGCCGGTAGGGTAAGGATCGGATAACGTTAGAAAGAAATTTGGCTAATCTAACCTACGTGTAGTAGGACTCAATTGATAAATCACACCTCTTTTGAACTGATTACCCTCTTCATGGTTGTGTCACACACTACAAGAAGTGTGCACAATGCATGCCCAATGCTATAGGCATTCAGAGAGAACGTACCGCGTGCAGCACTACACACCAAACGCACCTAAAGCTAGACAGGCAAACTGCACACATTTTGTACGTGTGGCAATTCTCTTCTCACACTTGCACCTTTTCTCTCTTGGTAAGTTTTCTGGCTTAAATAAATCTTCTTGTCTTGGATTTAATCTTATCACGCTTAGTCATCACTTTTTAGCAAACTTTGCTCTACCTCTAATAGTCAAATGTACTTTTTTGCGTCCCTAGCTTTTCTATATACACCCAGTTTATTTTATCGGAAAGTTGTCTCATTTTATTGCCTTATTTCTTTCAGGCAGTTAAATTAGAAATAATTAAACAAGATGTCCGTGGATGAAGCTAGTGCTGATCGTAATGTTCAGATATGGAAGGTGAAAAAGCTTATTAAAAGTCTTGAAGCTGCAAGAGGGTAACAATTCATGTGACAATGTAGCCAAGAGTATAACTAATTGCACGATTTTCTTTGGTAGAAATGGAACATCAATGATTTCTTTAATCATTCCCCCCAAGGATCAAATATCTAGAGTATCTAAAATGTTGGCGGATGAATTTGGTACTGCTTCAAATATCAAGAGTCGTGTAAACCGACTTTCGGTGCTTGGCGCTATCACTTCGGTACAGCAACGTTTGAAGTTATACACAAAAGTTCCTCCGAATGGGTTGGTTATTTACTGTGGCACGATTGTAACCGATGAAGGAAAAGAAAAGAAAGTTAATATCGATTTTGAGCCCTTCAAGCCAATTAATACATCACTATATCTTTGTGATAATAAATTCCACACTGAAGCTCTTTCGGCGCTACTTGCGGACGATAATAAGTTTGGATTTATTGTAATGGATGGTAATGGCGCTCTGTTTGGAACACTACAAGGCAATTCAAGGGAAGTGTTGCACAAGTTTCCTGTCGATTTGCCCAAGAAGCACGGTACTTACTAGTCAACTATCAATATTTTGACAAATCAACTAACAATTTGATGATTTACCAGGTCGAGGTGGTCAATCTGCACTCCGTTTTGCTCGTCTGAGAATGGAAAAAAGACACAACTATGTGCGCAAAGTGGCGGAAGTCGCCACACAGTTGTTTGTTACCAACGACAAACCAAACATATCTGGTCTGATTTTGGCAGGTTCTGCCGATTTTAAAACCGAACTAAATCAATCTGATATGTTTGATCCGGTAAATTAAGTCAAATGTTCAATTTATGAATGATATATTTATTTTTTCAATTTGTTGTCCAAAAATAGCGCTTACAATGCAAAGTTTTGAAATTAGTTGATGTTTCTTATGGCGGAGAAAATGGTTTTAATCAAGCAATTGAGTTATCTGCTGAAGTTCTCACCAATGTCAAGTTTATTCAAGAAAAGAAATTGATTGGTAAATTTTTTCATTTTGGGTAAACTTGGTTTTGATTTTCATTATTTTATATTCTTTATCTACAGGCAAATATTTCGATGAGATCAACCAAGAAACGGGGAAGTATTGTTATGGAGTGAACGATACCTTGAAGTCTCTTGAGATGGGAGCAGTTGAGACATTGATAGCTTGGGAAAATTTGAACATTATTCGGTACCAATTGAAAAATGCGTCTACTAATGAAGAAAAGTTGCTTCACTTGACTCCCGAGCAGGAGAGAGATAAGACACACTTCACAGACTCCCAAACCGGAGTGGAACTTGAGCTGGTCGAATCGTTGCCTCTGCTCGAGTGGCTAGCCAACAACTACAAAAACTTTGGCGCTACTCTGGAGATCATCACCGACCGCTCACAGGAGGGATCACAATTTGTCAAGGGTTTCGGTGGCATTGGAGGACTTCTTCGCTACCGGGTAGACCTCGGCTCTATGGAGGGCGATAACGGCGAATTCGATGACTTTGACGATTTTGATGATTTTTAATTTTTTAAGTTGTTTATATAGTAGTTTGTCACTTTTTACAAACACGATTTCTAATTTTGTGAAATTATTATAATGAATTTTTAATATTATTTTATTGAATAAACAATTAAATTGACTTGTGGCGTCATGATTGAAGCCCATTTACACCATGCAGTTGTTGCAACGTGTAAATGCGTCAGTGAGCAGTTTTTGAGGAGTCCAGCTGTCTAGCAAAGAGATAGTCAGTGTTGACATTGCTTGTGACGTGCTAAGTCTTGATTCACTTGACTCTTGGCCACTTCACCCTTCAAACCATGTCTCGCTCTAAAGTGTCCTGTCCCTCGCATCCTGACACACCGCTGATTGAAGACTACCGCGCAGGTGATTTGGTTTGTCCCCAGTGTGGACTGGTGGTTGGCGATCGCGTGGTAGATGTTGGCTCGGAATGGCGCACATTTAGCAACGATAAAGCAACTTCGGATCCATCGCGTGTTGGCGCTGCTGAAAATCCGCTTTTGGCCGGATCAGATTTGACTACAATGATTGGCCGAAGTACTTCTGATGCATCTTTCGACGAGAGTGGCCTTCCAAAGTATCATAATCGTAAACATATGAGCAGTTCGGATAGAGCTCTGGTTAACACTTTTAAAGAAATCAGTAACATGTCTGACAAGATTAATTTGACCAAAACTATAGTAGATCGAGCAAATGTTCTTTTCAAGCAGGTGCATGATGGGCGTACTTTGAAGGGACGCAGCAATGAAGCGATTGCTTCTGCTTGTCTTTATATTGCTTGTCGTCAAGAAGGAGTTCCTCGTACATTTAAAGAAATCTGTGCTGTTTCGAAAGTTTCCAAAAAAGAAATTGGACGATGTTTTAAGCTGATTCTAAAAGCACTTGAAACTTCGGTTGATCTCATTACAACAGGCGACTTCATGTCGCGATTTTGCTCCAACCTTGGTTTGTCAAATGCTGTTCAACGGGCAGCCACTCACATTGCACGCAAAGCTGTCGAATTGGATATTGTGCCAGGAAGGAGCCCAATCTCGGTTGCTGCAGCTGCCATCTACATGGCATCACAAGCTTCGGCCGACAAGAAGTCACAAAAAGAAATTGGTGATATCGCTGGTGTGGCTGATGTCACCATCAGACAGTCTTATAAATTGATGATTCCTAAAGCTGGTCAATTGTTTCCGCAAGATTTTAAGTTTGTAACTCCAATCGAGCAACTCCCACAGGCCTAAGTGGTCTAACCAAGACAGAACACTTATCATTTTGTAAAAATTACATTTAACACGTAGTTTAATTAGAATATTTTTTACATATATTATAATCAAAAATAAAAAACAATATTTTATTTAACTCCTTTTTCTTTTATCAATCCTTTGGAAACGAGATCCGGTACTTCAACAGCTAGCCACGGTCCTAACTGAAAGATTGAAATAAGGTGAGATATATAGTTTATAGAATTGCATACCCCAAGTGCCATAGCATGGGCTATTCCAAATTTGCCCACGTTTCTTGCCCAGAGAGGCTTGAAATGGTCGCTGAGGCAAATCTTTCCACCGCGATACATCTTAGCAGTTTTGCCGTCCAACTCAGGTATTGCTATTTCAGGTGCTGTAGTAGGATATGTAACAGGAATCTATCATAGTGCAAAGAGTTAGTTAAATCTGTTCAATCGGTATGTTGGAATAAACCTACGTCAAATTCTAAATCAAACTCGTACTTAATCAAGTTGTGAATGTACCAGCATTTGCCGAACCATTTGGTTCCCTCGGCGTTCGATTCCAGACGAAACCAATCGTTGTCACTTTCTTTATTGTTTTCCACATACTAACAAATTAGATAACGGTAATCTCATGAATAACAAACAACAATATCTACTTTGATTAATGAAGTTAACTCTTCTTTCAATCGCTGAGGCCAAAGCTCCTTTTCACGAGGACCAGCTTTTGTTTTGAGCAGGGGGATTGCACCAAGAGACTTTCGGGTTGCAGCGTCTACCATTATATCAGGTGTTTGGGTTAAGATAATTCGAGTAATAAATGAATAAGAACAGAAGTGCTTTCACAGCAATATATCCAGACAAGCTTCCGAAAGTGTGTCGTCATCAGTAGATGCGTGACTAGAAAAACTTGCCAGAAATAAGAGAAAGCAAGTGGAGCAGTTGGCAAAGAAGCGCGCAAGCTTGCAAACAAGCGGTCAAGGGATCGGAATCAGTTGTAAAGAAGTGTGACTTTACAACTGATTTGGTATTGTTGTACTATGATAGTACATAAGTAAACCGCACCTCTTGCTAACTCATTTCGATCTCTAGGAAGCCATCGGAGTGCACTCTAGCGGTGGAGACACCAGTCAAAACAGACTACTGCCTTTGGTGTGCTTCAATCTGACCCATGTGCCTGTCTCTACCGTTCTCTCTTCTCTCTCCCTTTTTCCCGATCGACGTGACTCTCCTGTTACGTGCCCATCTCGTTTTGCTCTTTCACTAGTTTTCCTGAAACATTGTACGTGTGCGATGACTGTCAAAGCAATGACTTTGAACCCTGGCGACCAACCGTCTTCAGAAAAAGAGAACCAAGTGGATGCAGTTGAAAACACCGAGTTAAATGGAGTTTCGTCAGCGAAAAAACAAAAGTAATGAGTAATCGAATTGTTTGTGTTTTCATAATTATTTTTAATTTCTTCTCCAATTGATAGGCCTGGTGTTATTGAATTAGGTGACGTTACTCCTCACAACATCAAGTTGCTTCGCCGATTGAATCAAGTCATCTTTCCTGTCAGTTATAATGCCAAATTCTACAAAGATGTTCTTGAATCTGGCGCTTTGGCCAAACTTGGTTAGTGAAGTTGGACAAGTTGGTGATCAAAACTAACCTCTTGTTTGTTAGCATATTACAATGACGTAATGGTTGGAGCTGTGTGCTGTCGGGTGGACACCACCGAGCCAACCACTCGGCGCTTGTACATCATGACATTAGGATGTTTGGCTTCATATCGACGACTCGGCATCGGAACCAAAATGGTTGAACATATCCTGGATTATGTCACAACCAAGGATACCAACTTCGATAGTATTTTTCTACATGTCCAAGTTAACAATGAGGACGCCATCGAGTTCTACAAAAAGTTTGGCTTTGAAATAATTGAGACAAGAAAGAATTACTATAAGCGCATCGAGCCTCCCGATGCCCACGTGCTCTCCAAAAATTTGAAACCAACATCTGGTTAATTCGAGGATTTTTTAAACATTTAATTTTTAAAAATAAATTATTTTAATTTTTATTAACAGGAGTGGTTTTATGCAATTAGCATACATTAAGCACACATCCAAGATTTAGGATCCCTCTGTTTGAGGCTTCAATGGTTTGCACTCACTAAGGGCAGTGCTACAAATGGAGCATTTGATTTGAGAGCTAGACGGGCCACTGTGACCAACGTAGCAATGGTCATGTATGGCATAGTTACACTTGAGGCACACTCTTCCAAACATACACAGCAACGAACATACGTTACAAGTCATTAATCCATACTTTTTGGTAAAATATGGAGCCATTTCACTTAAAGTACGCACTCCAAATGTAATGTCATCCGAATTGACCTCTTCAAACCAGTGTTGACCAATCCATTGCTTCAGCACTTTCTGGCCACTTACAGCAGTTAAACCGGCGTTTCGGGGCATACTTGGAGTCACAAAAATTGAAATATCCCTTCTTGACAGATCTGAGTCAGTAGAATTCAAAAATATTGCAATAATTTCATCAACCAGACGATAAAAATAGCTGCTCTCGTGTTGAGACCAAGCGTTTTGGTATCGAAGACTATCATCCATCTCGTTAATTAGCATGTAGTAAGTATTCTCGGTTAAATCATCAAAAATGCGTTTAATGCAAAAACCCAAACTTCGAAGATCTTTGTTGGCATTTGTCACCAGAACATTCTTATTGATTCGTTCAACAGTTTCCGGAACGCAACGTTTCTTATAAGCTAAATAAAAAACAATTTACAAAGGTGCAAGCAAAAAATGCTCTTAATTACCGCTGATCAATTTGTCGACTTTGCTCTCCAGCACACAAGATTTCTCCAAGAAAAATTGCAAAAATAATTGCTGAATCTCTTTGAAGTCGTACTGCTTTTTGATGCTCTGAACTTGTTGTGATTGAGAAGGGGGGTCCGCTTGGGTGCTTGGACCAGGTTCCATGGTGACATCCATCTTGACAACCGGCAATCAAACTATTTCACGCGATCAACGTGAAAAGCGCCAAAAACTGGCAAGGAATGCTGCATGTAGTTTCATAGCGAACTATATCGACTCACGTCTTTACTTTCACTATATCCACCCTTTGTCTTTATTTTGACTCATTTATTATTTGTTTATTTCTTTTTTCATTAAGTTTTTTTGTCAATGTATGTAAATTGTCGCATTCTGAATTGTCAAATTTTCAAATAGTTTTGAATCTGCAAGACTAATTTTAAGTGTTTTGTTTTGAGTTGAGATAAACGGGAAAATAATAATTATTATTATTATAGAGCTCTACTCGAGTCGAGACGCACTTATGATAAGTCTTATCCCTCGTGGGTAAGTCGCATTGTTTGTACTGGTATCAAGTTTTTGGTGTAGAAAATGAGTCAAAGAAACACAAATTCTTCGAAGAATAGTTCAACTTTAGGGTATGCCGTGACCGCTGGTCTAGGCGTACTACTGGGCTACATGGCGCACAAGTTCTTATCGAGTGAGGACGAGAATAGATCGAGGACTGAAGTAGCCCATCAACATGGTGGGTCTTCGTGTCACCGATCAGTGCCCATCCAACCCACTGACCAGTGTTTGATTTGTTGTGAAGAGATGAAGCCCCCGATGGAACAGCTGCCGTGCGAGCACCTATTTCATCAGAATTGCATTCTTACCTGGCTTGACACCCAAGGAACTTGTCCAATATGTCGTCTTAGTCTCAACCGAAAGCAATTGGATGCCTACCGCGGACGTGCCGTTCATTAGTATAGAACCATTTTATGTGATCTACTGCTTAGCAACAACTTATTTTTTATGTTGGCATTTGTTATACCAAAACGTAATATGTAATCCACATTTAAGTAAAGAATTGTTGATATTTGAACAGAAATATATTTATTGTTAATAAAATAAATTATTGCTATTGTTTATTACAGAAAATAAAATTAGGAATAACTAAAATTTATTAGTAAAAAATAAGGTAACATAACATATATAAATATAATAATAATAATTGTGCTTAGAATGTACTGGACATAATAGTGGCAATAACAAGTCACTTATCATCACGAGTCGGGTGACAAGTGCTATCACCAACGCCAGTCTTCATCAGCTCCAGTAGACAGCCAACCGCTCCGAAGTAACCTTCATGCTCGAGGAAGAGTGCCTTGAGAGTACCATCGGACCAGAAGTCCATTGCGTAGGCAAGTAACTTGAGGGAGATTTCGTTGACGCGAAGAAAGTTGCCCACGAAGACGACTCGCTCGATGTGCTCGGAGAGGGCGCACATCTTGGCGATTGAGCCAATGTTGTTGGTGATAGTAACCAGGGTTGCCCGTGCCAAGTCGGATTTGTTCACCAATTCTCGCTTCTCTTTCGAGCACATATGACCGAAACTAGAGGCAACGATATCGCCGCTCAGACTGAATTTGGAATAGTCACCTCCGTAAATATCGCGCACCGACTTGTCCACCTTGGTAGAGTCGCCAGCAGCTGCAAGTCGAATAGCCTCTTCAAACGTTTCACAACCGGTGAGGAGTGAGCAGAGGCCCAGAAAAGTGCCACCTCCCAAGCTAGAGCCACTAACTCGTTTGTACGAGTCCGGAGAGTAGACGGCCAGAATGCTGACACCCGAGCCAATGTTGACTACCAAAAACGGGTAGGGATGTGAGAAGTCATATGGCGTTCGGTTGGCAATCTCCGGATTGCGTGCATTTTCAAAGTAGTAACATTCATGCGGATTGTAAGCTTCGATGTAGTGGATTCCGTGAATCAAAGAGTCGAGTTCGTCAAATTTATGCAATTGCAAGTTCACTACGTGTTGAAAATCTTTTTCAAATTTAAAAGCGCCACCGCCAGTTGCACATACAGTGCTTGCCATCGAAGCAATTCCTTTTGACCTCGCCAATTTCAGAAAAACTGGCATCTCAGACGTTGGAAAGCGTATGAAATGTAAAGTACCGATTCGCCCATTGATACAACAATTATCCATCTGAAGGTAAATATCTCTAATTCCAGTGCGCCCATAAGAGGCGTTCTTTTTCAGATAATGCCTGATCTGATATAAAATTCCCGATTCATCTGAAGAGGAATTGAGAGGAATATCAGTGGGCTCAAAATAAACAAGCTTCACCAAGGTGCCGCCAATATCCATGCCAAACCAAGGCATTGCTAATTAAAAAACAGCAATAAAATTGGTTACCAGGTTAGAGTGGAAAGATACAAATACTTACGAGGTTCCACACTCAAACCAGCAGCATCGTTGATAGAATCAGTGGTCTCCGAGCTGTCACTCTTGGTCTTACCCATTGTTCTAAGACTTGCTGCTCGTTTGTTCTTCAGATGACCATTGGCGGTAGAAGTGACCGAGTTCACGCTGTGACTTCGTTCCTTCCCATTCACTTCTTCATCATCCTCTGTGGAAGAGTTACAAAATACTCTTGACAAAAATTTACGAGATCTCAACAGTGCAAGCTCTTTACGATTCAAATAACTTGGACGTCGATAGGGGTTTATTGGATTTACTTTCGTTTCAGGCTTCTTGTTATTATTATCGCTGTCACATTGGTTCGAAAAGGATGGATGAGAGCTGTATAAAAGGCAAACAAAAAAAGAATAGGATAATCAATAACAAGTTATTTGGTATTTAACTCCAATAATAATCTATTTTAACAGAAACAATGTCTGTTATCTCTACAAGCTGGTGATGAACAAAGAGACCAATTGTATTGAAGAGTGGCTGATTGATCGGTGCGGGCTGTTTGCCAACACGTGGTGTTGCCAAATGGTAATTCTTGCTGTATTTACTGCTTCTGAGCCCTGCTAAGCAGAGCACTTGTGTGTCTGTGAACGTAGTTTGTGGGCGCCTTGCAAAGGACAAGCCATGCGCTATAGACACACTGCGTACGATGCATTTTTTCGATTACTCCTTTTCGACTTTGCCTAGCCAACCATATTTTATTAGAGGTAAGCTATTTGCATTTTTCGATTTCAACGTTATCCTGAACTTTAAAATTTCTTGTTATAATTATTATTTTATAGCTTCAAAAATATATATATCGGAAATCAGAAAGTAAATATAAAAGTGCCACTATAACAGAGTCTATGGGAGTGGGTTGATAAGCAAATTCAACAGGAAAACCTGATGACAACACTCCATAGAGCCAGTGTTACATTGAAATTATTATCAGTTTTCGGGAAGTTATTGTAAACAAACCGACAAGTTTACAACTATACGAATGACCCACTTTATTAAACACATGTTTACTTCGAATTCGACTAAAAAAGAAAATGATGAACAAGAGATTGATACTAACTTGGAATTATTAATCACTTTGCTGGCCATGTTGTACTGTCGATGATAAGTCTTGATGCGATGCGTTGATGGATGTTTGATGATGAAGTAGCAATGAGAAGTGTGCTTCAATTGATTGGTGGTCAGTGTCGGCGAAGGCAGGTTGGCTCGAGAGCACCTCACCACCTACCAAGCTTTCTTGGTGACATCAAAATGACGAAAGAGTCGAGCAGCAACTTCGACAGTAACACTCGATCAAGTGACTAGTAGTGGCGTGAACAATGTTCATCACTTTCCTTATATCCTTTGTGCTATTCAAAGCTACAAACCACGTCATTACATCGAAAGGGACAAACTTCTCTTCAACCACAATGTATTGGTATTAAAAAAAAGTTTGTCTTTGTTACACACTGGGTGATTAGGAGAAATCTGTTATGACTACTATAGTAGGTGACTAGTAGTAATTGGCTTGGTAGCTCAATCAGTACTCATTACTAGGTTCGGTAGATCTATTGCCTATCTGCAAGATGGTGGCGTGAACGTGAGCGCGCTACAGGATTAGTCGATCGGTTTCGGTGAGGCGGGCATGGGCAATTGCATGGCCAGTTAGCTAACTTAGCAGTCATCCCTTTGGCGAGTGACAGCGCCCGCCGATGTTGATACTGCCCGCCATCTCGCCATCCTAGGCAGCTGCCCTTCGGCTCGATCGATGCGCTCTGCCGCCCGGCAAGCTCTTCGCTTTTCGCACTCTACTCATCTTCTCCATGCATGCATGATACCGTCCGCATAACTGATTGCCAATCAGACAGTGGAGTTCTCTTCCGAAACAACCCATAAATAGACCGACAAGTGTATTTTGTCGATCAATGCTGAATTACTCAGTTGACAGCTTTTGCATCATCTATAACCACATTGAAGAATAGACATGTATCAGTAGAGCAAGGGCTTGCTGATAGTAACCAGATATCGTGACCTAGAGGATGGCCTAATTGCAGTAATAGTGATGGAACGCACGAGGCTGGCGTCCTGGTTACCAACCAGCAGCTGTTAGGCGCCAATCTTTGAAGAGCGAACTAGCTTCAGAGTTGTACAGTGATCAGGCTTAATTAAGTATTGCCGACCTGGTTTCAATTGTCTTCCTGAAGATTCGAGTGCATCAAGGCACGCTTGAATTGACTCACGCGCTGGATGACAAGCCAAATGTCTCAGCCACGACGCCAGCAGAGGTAAACCAAACACCTGTAGTTACTAAAGTTAGCCACAACCACGGCTGCTAATTGTACTAAAATGATATGCTGCATCCAAGCTAAATCCCAACCCAAGATAAGGATAAGGGGGAGAGAATCTAAGAAAGTATGAAGTAAAATAAAAACATTTTATGGCTCGTCCGAACTGACGAGTGACTTGGTGAGAACTTGACATTAGACTTTGGCATCTTCGGCATCGCACCGAGAGTGAGAGTTGGACTGAGGGAGGAGAGAGAAAGGCCAAGCACGCAAGAAGAGTGTCCCGGGCAAGTCTGGCAAAGAAGGAGCTGCCATTGCGAGGGTCATTGCAGTCGGACTGCCTGCCTGCCTGTCCGTCTGCCCGCCCGCTGCCAGAACAACCCTCGCCACTGCTTGCTCTAATGCCCGTAGCACTCTCTCTCTCGCCTTCTCTCCTCTTTGCTCTCACCCAAGGGAGAGGGGCGCGCAAGAGTGTCTTCGATTGAATTCAATTGAGTTTCACTTGTTAAACAGTGTGGTGCCCTGTGAGCTAGTAGCGCGTTAGGTGCTCAGTGGGGAGACGGACCAAGTTAGCACCGCTCGCTGCACACTGTGCTGCGCCGAGGCTGACGTTCAATTCTTGAATGTTTGTCTCTGCTGCACCCGAGCCATTCTCTTTCAACTGTTCACAAACCTTGATCGGGCCACATTAATGTTAATGCTCGTTTCGATTGTTGGAGCTAGCCTTTGGAAAAACCATGGCACTGTCAAGACTCCTACGCCCGTTCAGCCTGTTGCTCATTTGTTTGTTTTGGCAACTGGCCTCTGTCAACAGTGTTCATTTCTACTCTGATAAGAATAAGCTTCAGTTTATTACCGAGCCAGAATCAGCTTTGACCGCAGCTGACGATCGTCGGGTAACGTTTAAATGTGTGGTGTCGCCATCGGAAGCTTCAATTAAATGGCTACTCAACGGCAGTCTAATCAACAACACAACTCATGACTGGATCAAGATAAGCCAGAATAAACTAGTAATTAAATTACAAAAGAATACTCAATTTGGAGATTCTATACAAGAATCATTAAAAGCTTTGGGTGATGTAATGGATCTTCAAGGTTCTGTCTTTCAGTGTCTGGCTGAGTTGAATGAACAAGTAATTGTCAGTCAGCCCGCAAAATTGATTATAGCCGAGTTGCAGCCTTTCGATGAACATCAAGAGAGCCAAAACATTTCAGTTATTACAGGCAATTCCGCTATAATACCATGCACGCTTCCTCGAAGTGTTCCTTTAGCCGTTGCTGAATTTGAGTTTAACAATGCAACCATCAGTTATTCGACAGGTAACAAACATTTATTTTATTTTTAACTTTCTAACGTATTCACAATTAATTCTTCTTTGTCTATAGACCGTTATCGGATTTTGCCTTCAGGAGATTTGCAAATTTTAAATGTTCGCCATTCTGATTCGGGCAAATATCGCTGTATTGCACACAATCCGTTTTTACGGGAGAAACTTTACGCAAACCACTTCATTTACCTTAAAGTTACCAAGTCGAAACATGCAAGCACAAGTTTAAAAAATTTGAAATTTATTTTAAAACCTAAAGAACACATTAGTGCTATCATTGGTTCTAATATTACTTTGGAATGTGTGGTGAATGGATTCCCATTAGCCAAGATTTCGTGGACAAAACTTAATGGTGAAATATCGAAAACGAGGGCGTTTGTCGACAATGGTAACTTGATAATATCTACCATTCAAAAAAGTGATGAAGGCACTTACACGTGCACTGCAGTGAACAATCGATCAACCTTAAATGCTGATTCCGAGTTGCAAATCTATGAAATGCCACAGATAGTGAACGAGGCTTATGAAACTATTCAACTGCATGAAGGACAAGAAGGTCATTTGATATGCAATGCCAAAGGGAAACCTCGGCCCATCATCAGTTGGCTTCACAATGGCTATTTTGTTGACTCTCACGCAACCAAAGATTTTTCGTTTGAAAAAGATAATGCAGTGCTTCGAATTGCAAGTGCCAACTCTCAGTTACACCAGGGAATATTTCAGTGCTTTGCCACCAATGAGCTCGGCTCGACTTATTCAATCAAATCTGTCATGATCAAATCGTTTCATAGCAACTTTCCTTCAAACTTTACAAATCATTTTATGATCAGGAACTCCAACGACACTCAGGGCACTTTTGAGAATTCAGAAAGCACTGATGACAACAGTAACTTGGATCATGTGGACGCCATGTCCGATGGCAGTGGACACAAGAAGAAACCGAAGAATCTCTTGAAGCTGATACCTCCCAGCAAGCCTGAGATCAGCAGGATTGGTGATGACAGCGTAATAGTGCGATGGACAGTGCCCAAGAGTACTGGGTTACCCGTCAGTTTCTTCAAAGTTCAATATCGCCAAGACAAACATCCTTGGCACACACTCGACTCGGACATTCCTTCACACCAACTGGCATACGTTGTTTGTTGTCTCAAAAACAACTCTTCTTATCGCTTTCGAATAGCCGCAGTCTACGCAAACGATGATAACAAGATTGGCAAAAGTTCCAAAAGTTTTACCGTACAAAACAACACTAAAGTCAAAGCTCCAGTTCATTCTCCGACTATTCTCAATGCTTCATCTTTTACTGATAACGAAATTACAGTAAAATGGGATTTAGTCAACATTGAGGGGGTGCCAATTGATGGATTTCTAATTAATTATCGACCGGCTGACACCGCTGGAGATTATTTTACGATTACTTCTATGGGAGAAAAAGTGAGACAATATAACATCACTCATCTAACATCCAATACTGCTTATGAGATCAAAATGCAATGCTTTAATCAAGGCGGTTCTTCTCCCTATTCTAACGTGTACACCATCAAGACTCAAGGCAACGAAAGTAAAGTTGAATCTACCTCAGTAGAGACGATTGATCCGGTGGTTCCACCTGTACAGCAGGATACGGATAACAACAAGATGCAAATGATTGCCATTGTTGTTGCTTCAGTAACCATGATTCTAGGATTTATTGTCTGCTTTGTCTTTTGCATCATTCGTCCCCGAACACAAGCACCAGCATTGAAAGTTGCCAAGAAAGATAAATCATTAAAGCCTCCAAGTGATTATTATTTTACAAGCACAAATGTCAACAATCTGTACGACAGAAGAGCAAATGGCCATCTTCTCAAAAGTGTCAGTAATAACAATAATAATAACAACAACAATAACATTAGTAATACAAATGGATGTACTGCCAATCACTCTTCCGAGAATGAATCTACTCCCATGAACACTCAGATGAACTTAAACAACGAAGTGCCATCGCTTAGTCGTAAAAATTCTCTGCGAAACGCAATGAGTTACTCAACACATCAACTGTACAGTTCAGGCAACAATTTCAAAGGACAAAACCAAGAATCGACGGCTACGATTGATCGGAGGAGGTCGATGAAGAATGTTGCCAACATATACTTGGATGGTACCAAGTTGAATCACCATTCAGCCAGTTTTACACGGTTAAATGGTACTTTGGAGCGTAAAAGGAGAAGTCGCCCTGATCTGAGCACACTTGAGAGGCCATACACTCGAAACTTGACTCACGGCTCAGAATCACATCCCAACGGAAACGTGAATTACTTCCCGCTAAGTAGTCCAATTGTGATAATGCAAAGTTCTTGTTAACCTTGTGTATTGTATTTATTTATGATCTGATTTGACAAGTATTATTATTTACTACATTATTATTTGTGCCATTAAAATGTATTTTCTGCATTTTTATTTAAATCTTAATTTTTTGTTCATAATTAGCCAAACTGTTGAGCTTTCAAAGAGCCTTCCCTATGTGAATGGTGTTGCATATATACGTGTAGCATCTTTGTAAATAAAAATTGATTGTAATTTGTATTTCCTCTTTACCATATTTGGGTAATGTTTGAAAATACAGGTAAACTGAGGAAAAGGGTTAACAATTTACATTCTGTTGAATCCATTCATCGACTCTCTTGCGAGAGTTAAGGATACAATCCGGCACACTGAATCCACGATAAGAAGCACCCAAAAGAGAGAGATTTAAGCTTGAAGTTTCATCTTCAATCACTTTGATGCGATTATGGTGACCAATTGTATATTGAGGTATACAGTTCTGTTTCAAACAATTATTTCAATGCGTTTCACGTATATTATATCAGATATATATATATATATCTTACCTTGTGAATTACAATGTGATACCTATCAGGCATACTATGAATATTGAGATAAGTTCTTAATGCATTCAGCGCAGTATTCAACAAATCACTCGAGTTAGTAGCATCAGGATGACCAAATAAATCGACAAAACGATGACCACCAAGCATCATCTAAAACAAATTAAACATAATTTTTTAAATATTAATATTGATGATCCAACCGTTATTGTGTTTGTAGAGTCAGATGGAAAAATGCATGAATCAAACGTAGCTCCAAGTATGGACGATTTTTCAATTGATGGAACCAAAAAACCAAAACCTTGCTTAGCAAACTCGAGTGGTCGATCAAACTGGAAACACACCAGTGCCATGTGAACTGTTGTTATCGACTCCAAAGTTTGAGTCAACTTATTTTTGCCTGGTAAAATCGATGCTAAACGGTATGCAGGCAAGGAAGAAAATACGTGGTCAACTTTATAATTCACTTTTTGCTCCTTTTGAATTGCTTCAATTGTGGCATTGTTACCCGAGTTAAATAACAAATTGGTGACCTTTGTTTCCGGGATAAACTCAATCAATGAACCAAAATTTTTAGTTAAATATTGATGTAAACCATCTGGTAGTGATTGGATTCCGTGGTCAAAAGAAAAAACTGCCCACTTTTCACGAATTGATTTGTTCACTAGATCATTCTTGCTCAAGTCTTGTAACCAATCCTCGCGATGAAACATTGATTTAACAATTGACCCAAACTCTTGTTCTTTTCTTAAAAGATCCGGGAAAATAGATCTCATGCTCAACAAATGGCTGTTTCCACCAGTAATTCCAATGCACAAAGGATTGATTAAATATTGAGCAACATTTTGATCAAAGCGATATTGGAAAAAATCATGTACGCTAATATCACCACTTGCGCTTAGTCTGACAGGCGGTTTTCGCCATTCTTTTATGGCATAATAAATTCCAGGATAGAACGGTTTGTGATACTTAAACATTTCTACCAGACTGCTTGGAAGCTTTTGTAATTTGCCATTAATCACCACAAAACGAGTTTTAAAGTTTGGCGAGTTTTTGCTGACAAACTTGACCCTATTCCTTAAACCAATCTCATCGACCTAATCAAGCAAGTCGGTAATCGATTAATTACAATCAATATATATAATTTATAAATTACCAAAGAAATGGCATTAGCTCCGGCGTACGAACCAGACCGAATGGTTCGAGGACCAAGCTCAATGTAATTGTTTGGATCGTCATTATTGAGATACAATGTTTGCATCCACCCACCAAACCGAGGTTGCTCTTCCAGTAAATAGATTTTCGAGATTGGCAGCCCTCGTTTGATGCAGTTTTTTAACAGATAAAAAGCAGCGGAAAGTCCACTGATTCCACCTCCTAGAATTGCAATCCGTTTTGAGGTAGCCATTGGTGGAGAAAATACGACTTGCTTACACTTGCATGCTCATGCAAGCGTCTCGATGATAGACTCTATGAATGACTGGGCATAAGCTGTGAGGAGTTTAATTTTTGTTTACACTCGTTCTCCGCATGACGTTATCACCCTCCAGACATGGATGAAGAACCTGATGTTTCAAATTCATTGAGCTCTCCTAGCACAGAGGGTATGTTAGCAAATTATTTTTAGAATGGAATATTAACTATTTTTGATATGATCAGAAGAATCGGCATGTCCCGAATTTGTGTCTTCTTATACTCAGATTTCGTATTACAATACTGATCAAACTGATGACCAGACCGATGTCGATTCGTCTGATGAACTCTCCGATGAATCTCCGGCGAAAACCAACTCTGACCTCCCACAATTGTCAACACAAATTGTGGAATGGAGTAAAGAAAGATTTCAGAGTTATAATGAAGAATTAAATATTTTAAGCTCGGTTTGTCAAACAGATCAAACCGATGAGACGGACAGCAATGCGATTAGTATGTTAAGTTTTTAAACCAAATAGTGCTTGTTATCTAATAATGTAATTTTTTAGATGAGAAACTCGGTTATTTTAGTGTAAAAATTCTTCATGATATGGAAACTCAGTCATTATTGCTGGCGGAAAATTTAAATTTTATAATGAACTATATTAGTGATTTTTCGGAAAAGGTAAAAAGTTGTTGAATGTAAAGATTTACAATGTTTTTATTTATTTTAGGTTACAGGAAATTCTATTGATTTAAGCAAAATTTATGAAAATTGTATGAATGATACTTGTGAAAGCGTTGACTCGAATATTAAGGTTAGCATTATTAAATAAATAATTGTTTAAAGCTAATTTTAATTATTTGTAGTTGATGTACAAGATAATTGCCAAATGTGAAGAGATGAATAAACAAATAGATTTTATTGATAATTTGAGAGATAAAATGTAGGTGTATAATTATCGTTTCTTGTTTCTATAGTTGAATAACCCTTTTTGTTATTCTTGTTTACTACAGCAAAGAAATAAGACAAACTATCGAAGTGCTCGAGCGGATTGTATAACAAATGTTATGTGAATCAACATTCATAAAAATGATATCATATCACATAACAATGATATGTATAATGCGGCATGTTATGGAGTCGCTAACCTAGTTTAGAGAAAGTGCAAATCCTGGAGAAGCCCAAAAGTGCAACTCATCATGAGCGATTTTCTTTTTTATACAAAAAGAAGAGACACAATGAATGTGTGCTTTTCATTTGCGCCAAAATAAATATTATGATATAGTAATCTTGTTGAGTTTGAAGATTTTGGTTGTGTGAACCTTCAACGGGAAACTAGAATCTCAAGTTGATCAAGCTGGCGGGCAACACAGGAGGACAAGACAATGAACTCAATCTGTTGGAAGATAACCCCGCGGTGGCCTCTCAGCCAACTTCGGACACAGTCTACCAACACGACCCACGACCCGCCAAAAGTAAAATAGAACATGTCTACATCTGGGACTGTTGCAAGTGGTTCTGTGTGTCTCACAATAAAACTATGAACAAAATCATTCGTATATTGATCATCTTTTTTAATGTACTTCTCTTTGTAAGTTTGCTTGCCTTGCAACTAGGGTTATATAATAATCTATATCTTTATAATAAATGTGTAGATGTTTAGTGGGACAATTTTGGGAATCGGAATATGGTTGATAGCTGATCCCAAATCATATGAGCCAAGTCGTTTCTTGGACACATACAATGTGATTCATGCCAGTTACATCATGATCATCTCCGGAGGCTTTACACTAGTACTTTCATTTTTTGGCATATATTCCGTCATTCTTCAAAACATATATATGATTATCATAGTAAGTGATGAATTATTTACTCACTGTATTTTGAATTAGTATTAATGTGACCCATACCCAGTACTTAATATTCCTGTTGATGCTCTTTGGTTTGCAAGTTGCGATTGTAACATTAGCAATTATGCGTGGTTATGGAACAAGAGTAAGTTGTTGATTGTTACATCATTCCAGATAATAACACTCTTTACTATTTTAGTTATACATCTTTGCTTATAAAGAACTTCTCAGAGAGCTTCAACAGTATAATTTCCAAGCAGAATCTAGAGCATTTATTGATTTTTTTCAAATCAAGGTAAGTTAGTTCAAAGAGAGCGGAAATGCGAGCATACAATATCGTAACTTGCAGTTACGTTGCTGTGGAGTAGAATCGTTCAACGACTACCCTCGATATGGAATGGCAATCCCTGTTTCCTGTTACATGGCTGGTCAAACTTATCTCAACGAAAAGGTTGGCAAAGGACCCAGTATTCAATCTAACCAGATGGACCACGTTTCAGGGGTGTGCTTTAGCGCTTCGCCAATTCTACGAGCTACGCACCGCGGTGGTTGGCTTTCTATGCTTCTTCGATGCTTGGGTTCATCTCATCATTATTGTATTATTGTTTTTCCTCTTGTTTTGTCGACGTTATTAATTTTCATATTAAATTTGTTATTGTTATTTATTTAGCTTTAAATTTGTATTATTACATGGCAATAATTATAATACTAGTATATTTATATGTAGTTATTATTATTATTATTATAAAACATAATATGCAAATTCATACAATAATAAAATGTCATTAACTATTGATGACTTGATCAATTTCTCGCATCAATTCGTCTTCTTCAAGATTAACTTCGGTACCATCATCAATGTTAGTGATACCAATCTCAGTCAGAAATTCAAACTCAAAATCACTTGCTAAATTCTTGGTAAAAGTATCAATTTGCTGTTGTGTGGAACTGTTGTTTGTTTGATCGGCTTGATCATTGTCGCTAGAAAGAGCAGTATCTTGTTGGATATCTTCCACCTCTTCCTTGAGATCTTGGTGGCTTGGACATGGCTCTACACTTAGATCTTTGTTGAATTTGGTACTAATTCGGTTTCGACGAATTTTGACTGGTTTGGATGACTTGGCATCTTCAAGAGATCGTTTTACCAAGTTAGGTGCTTGATTTTCTTTAATTGAGGGAGCTTCATCATCCGATATCGACTTGTTTCCAGACTTTTCACGTTCTTGTCGAATTTGTTCCAAAGTTTTAATAATGAATTGAGGTTGAACAGCATTATCTAAATGAGTACATGCTTGTTGATCGTTCTCCAATTCTTTGAGTAAGTTATCAACCCTAATGCGATCGGTTGACTTCAAATTTTCCAAATCATGCGGTGTGTTAAGTATCATTTCCATACGAATTTGCTCTAAAGTTTTA
Source organism: Rhinocypha anisoptera (assembly GCA_011762765.2). Taxonomy (NCBI): domain Eukaryota; kingdom Metazoa; phylum Arthropoda; class Insecta; order Odonata; family Chlorocyphidae; genus Rhinocypha; species Rhinocypha anisoptera. The sequence continues at coordinate 28,698 of WURS02044623.1, read as the reverse complement.
ACTTCAGATACATTCTTCTCGAATTCTCCCTTTTCACTGTAGTTGGAATTTTCCGGATCATCAGACTCATCATCTTTTTCAATGGAAATATTAATCGGTTCACTTTGTGTCAAGAAACGCACATCACCATTAGTTGATTTGGTGTCCACTAACGATTGCGTTGCATTCGGAGGCAAAAGTTTACTCTTTGTAGGCAAAATAAGATCTGTAGACTTTTGTTCATTCTCAACTATCGACGGCCGCGGTTTGTTGTGTCGAAAAACGCAGTGAGGTTTTAAGCATCCCGATGGTTGTGATTCAAACCAACATAAAATCTTCGACCGATTGATGTTGGGCTCCATGTGACGAAAGGGGCACTTGCGGTCCTTGCAACGACCCACTCGCCATAGCTCACAAACCACCTCAGACCCGAGAGCAAGATCACAGTGTCGAAAGGGACAACTAGTTCCCTGTAAATAAATTATAATTCTTTTGGTTATACAAAACAAACATCAAATTTCAAAAGAATATACTTACCTTGGTACAGGTTGAATAAAAGTAAAAGTAACAATCGTTGTTTCTATCCATGACAAATTTAACTTAAAACCTTTGTTTTGACCAATAAGTTGTACTTGGTTTGAAAAGAAATAGCAAAAAATAAGAAGAAAAGAAAAGCAAAACTTTTGCAGTGTGAGGCTCAACGAATTGAGCATAAATATAAAGTAAACGATACTTTCGATGGTTGAATCGATGGTAGATCGATGAGGACAACTGACACTTGTTTTCAAAACAACTCATTCTTATTTGGCCTTCCTTTATTTTTGGGTTTCTATTGTATATTTTTATTACATTACACTCAGTATTCCATTAGTTTCAATTGTTGTATTTTTTAAAATTAAATTTATTTGTTTTTTTATATACTATTTTAGTTTATACTGTAATGTCTTCAAAAGATGTCTATGCAGAGACGCTTGATTACATAAGGAAAATTGAAAATGAAATCGTGTTTTCGTTAGATGAGAATCATGTGTATGATCCCAGTAATAGCATTGACAATTTTTGTGACATTTTACTTGAGAAAATTCGAAAAGAATTGGACATTACATCATTCTATGAGAAAAATGTAGAACAAAGTTTTGCTGAATTATCAGACGTTCATAAGAAAGAAATCTCAAAGGACTTGGTTTCAAAAGTTTCTTCTAAGGGTTCAAAAGACGATTTTGTTAATATCAGATCTGATGAAAACGACATTTCAAAAGATATTGACAACGAATACAATTATCGTTACAGTTTTTATGATAATTCAAATAACATCTTTATTTATTTCGCAGACTCTGCACTGATCACCAAAGTATTGGTAAGGGTTAAAATTTATGTAAAATATATATTTTAATTTTGTTTATCAAAGGGACGCAATAATAAAATACTTTATTCAGACATTCAAAATGATAACGATGGTTTGTTTCTTCCAAGTTATGTCGAAAATGCTTTGATATATTTGTCAAAGTTTGGAAAAAATTCTGTTGGATTGTTCCGCAAGTCAGGAGTCAAATCACGCATAAATATGCTTAAAGACCACATTTATAAAGGCGAAGATGTCAAATTCGATACCTATTGTGTGTATGATGTTGCAGATTTTGTCAAAACTTGGCTGCGAGAATTGAAACCACATTTAATCACTACTGATTTGATTGATCGATTTGCAAATAACACTGAAGAATTTTCTCTCAGTTCGCTAGGTGATTCACACCGTTACGTCTTGTATGTTATATTGCATTTTCTAGCGGAGATTGCCTCTAATTCGAAGCAAAATCAAATGAATGCCTACAATCTTGCCATTTGTTTTACACCATCTCTGTGTGAATGTGAAACTGAAGGGCAAATTGTGAAGGCTCAAAAATGTTTGCTTCATTGCATCGAAAACTACAAGGCTTTGTTTTACATCCCTTACGGTGCAAATGTGAAGAGGCGATTAGTTCTAAATCAAAATCGTGCCACCATCGTGGTGAATGCAAGTGCTTCCGACATCCTGAACCGAATCCTCTACGAAAGGTTTGTCATTTTCCCACCCTAATTCAATTCTTATTGTCATCACTTGTTTTGCAGGAATAAGATTGACCCTTTAATTTCGAAATGGTCTATCAAACGACAAACTAGTAATTCAGATGAGTTCGAGTTTAGTCTACAGTTCAGTTCCCTGCTGCCGAGTAAAACCTTTGTGTTGAAAAGAGAGTGGAATTGTACTGATGGTGTTTATGTGCTGTATGAGAAAGCTGGCACTTTCATCTCTCAGTGGCATCTGAGCCCAAAAGGACAAGGCCAAACGCAGGTTTCACACGATGTGTCACTGGAACTTGGGTAAACTTGTTTTTTATTATAATGTTAAAACTTCTCAAATCGTTCATACTTTCGAATTGTAGAGGTTTTTCTCAGCAGTGGTACGCTTCCACATTTGCTCATATCCACAAGAATCAAATGCACAAATTGGCTTCTTCATTTGAAATCACTCTAAATAATAATGCACATGTATCTCAAGTATAATCGTTTAATGTTTTTAATAATATATCTAATGCCTACATGCTTGTATGGATTCATATATACAGTACGATAAATAAATAAAATGATTTGCAAGTAAAATATTTTTGAACATTTACATACAAAATATAAAATTAAGTATACAATGCATTTTCATAATATTTACAATGTAAAAATATAATTGAATGGCAGTCTATAATTTTGTACTTTGAAATATAAAATCTCACATTAATCCTATGAAGCAAATATATACAACACAAAGTTAATAAAAATAAGTATTTGTACTTGAAGTTTGGCATAATAATAACTTAATTCAATCTATTTTAACTAATGTCTAGCGTCTCAAATGGAATATATTTCCTATATACATTTGTGATGTATTCCATCTATTTGTATTCATCCTCAATGTTTTTCATTTTTTTCTATTTTTCCTTTTCCTCTTGTATTTTCAACAATATATTCTCTAAGACGCATGGCTTGATTTTGAATCTCCTCTACTTGAAATCCGTATAGGAGAATAAAGTTACTTTTTTCACATGTATTGCATAAATGGTCGTAGTGATAGAGACAGACCAACTTGGCTAAAAAAGAATAGTTATTAGAAATAACAATAACAATAAAAAAATGCCATACTTTCATTGCAAGGACAGCGAAGAGCAGACAAGAAGCAGGTAGTTTTGCAGTGAATACACTGTCGCAAATCGTCTGGTAAAGCTTCAAGCTTTACTCTCTTCTGATGTAAAGTATTGCGAGCAATTCCTTTGGTTATCAATTTACTTCGCTGTTTCGTTTCATTCGACCACATTTGCCAAAAATCCTGATAGACAGCGGTTGATATTTCTTCATCCAGTTTCTCAGGCATATCCGCCATTTTCATGACAAGTTCGTCATGACTGAACACTGGGTAGCGATTAAGTATCGAATAGTGATCAACTGATAATCGGCCCATAGCTATCCAGTCAGCGGTAGCAAAATTGACAGCTTCGGCAAAATTAAAACCTTATAATTTTATAAATAAGGATAAACAAATAATAAAATCCTGAAATGTTCTAGCATACCTTGATTAAAACCAGCATGGTAAGAACGTGGAAAAGTGACCACAAATTCGCCTGCTTTCTGAAGAGCTCGAAAAACCTGTGATATTAAGTTGAACAATGGTGATTCAAATTCAAAAAAGGTAACAAAATAACATACATTAACCTTATATTCCTCTAACAAGTTAGGATTGCATGCTGTGACCAACTGGTGAAGTAGATCAGGTTGGTCAGAAAATAACTCGGGAGCAATATTTTTCATAGCCCTCTCGAATAGTTCGGCCTCTCCCCCTGGAATACCGTACCAGGTTTTGGGGTCGCCCCAATGCAAATAATTGATTGAATAGGTCCAGTGGTCTTCGTTGTGCCAGCAAAAAGCAGAGAAACACATGCCAACATACATCCATGGAACAATCATACCGTCAATATTCGAATTCATATGCTCAAAAATGCTTCCAGGCAATGTTGGCAAATTATTCAAATTCCACGGTGAGTTGACGTAAGTCTGTAAAATAAACGGACACGTTTTAACCAGAAAGCTGTCAGTCAAGAAATCAACTTGCCTCATCAGGATCCAACAAACAACCTTTAGTGGGAAATCCGCTTCCATAGTCAGATTTGAAGAGATCAGCTCCGTACTCTACAGTTGTTGTGTCAACTGTTGACATTATTCTCCAAAATTCTTTTTCTATTGTTTCACATGGGACTTCCTAAAACAAAACACAACTTTATAATGATCTTATAACTAGTAAGTAAGGTAATAATTACATTTGCATTAGAAACCTTAAAATACTTCCTTTTAAACTGATTAGCCATTTCACCGAACTCTTTTAAAGAATATGTTTTTTGAGACTGGGTAAATCCAAATTCTCTTGTAAAAGCTTGTGGTAAGGTTTTTAAAATTTCATCTACACAATCATGACAGTTCCATTTTCCTAAAATGAATTTAAAAAGAATAAACCAAGAAATTTTTTTACTTATATTACACAAACCTCTTGGGATTTCAGAAAATACTGGAAACATGCAATTTCTATGGAAATCGAGTTTGCATTTATCGCATGTAAGCATTGCTGATATTTGAGTCGACTGACAGCAAATGGCACAGACCATGCTAGGTATATAAGCATTTTCTTCGGCAGATATTCCAGGCATTTTAGGACCGGCTCCATAAACTTGAAGTTTTTTCAATTCACTATTACTTACTTCTTCATTATTACATTTATCACTCTGTGTCTCTATAATGTTGCCATTTAATTTACTTAAGGACGGTTTTCGATTATCCTTCTTGGGACGTTTGTTCTAACAAAAAACGCATGTTAGGTAAAACTGAGAGATGAACAAACATTACCTTATTATGAAAAGTGGCCCCGATTGTAAATAAATCATAAGGTAATACAAACTTTTCATAGTAATTTCGTAATGTAGTTCCGGTGTTCTCTGAATAAATTGCAAAAGGTCAGAATAAAACCCCCTTTTGATTTGGCTTATAAGTATAAGTATTATTACTTGAAAGCCCAATACGTGTTGCAACTGTAGCCCAATTCTTCTCAAGACAACAACGATCGAAACCTCCTAGATTATAGACAGCTCCACGCAAGTCGAATATATCGAGATAACACTTTTCAATCCAAGGAAGTTTAATTTTAACACCCTAAAATTTATTTTTATAATTAATGTTAATTTACAAGTTATTATTATTATAAGAGTCATACAGACCTGCAAATCCCAAAATCGGTAAAGTTTTTCTTGAAACATTAGTTTAATCCTTGTTTTTGCTTCAAGTTCAGCAATTCGTTGAGTTCGAGGAGTGAAATAAAACTCGGTAGGGTCAAGTGCAAATGGGCAATGAAATGACTTGATTTATGAAAGAATTTGGAATGTAGCAAAAAAGTATAATAACAGCAAATAGAACACAGCCAATTTTACCTGAGGGGGAATAATTTTGCAAATGCCATAGCGGGACGCTTCTTCTCTTATCTGTTTGATATACTGAACAGGTCCCTTTGCAAACTCCACTTCAGTCGGGTAGAAGATGGGGCATGGTTTTGGTTTTGTAAAGGTAAACTGGTCAAATAGTTCTTGATTCAATTCATGTATGCCTAGAGGTAATTCCACATGGCATCTTTTGGAGTCCACCTTAGGCGTGGAGTGGTGTGTCCTCTTGGCCATGTTGAAACCACCAGACAACACTAAAGAGAAGAAAAGAGACGAGCACGCGAGCAGAGTCACTCAAGTCCGATGAGAGCACAACAAAAACCAAGTCAACCCCACTCAGGTTTCCCTCCCTCTGCTTGCATTCACAAACTACGTGAAAGTGCTCACTTTTTGCTCACTCTCGACCATTCTTCTACAGTTCTCGCCTTTTACACCACTAATACAAGTTAACATACATATACAAGCTAAGTAATTAGCTCTAAGGGTGGTTTTGCGTGCTAGACTATATGATTTGAGGCTTTTTATAATAAATTTTAATTATTAAAAACTTAAAACTGACTATAGGCTTAGTTGCATAGTCAATTAATACTTCATTTTTAGTACCAGTTTAAGCATTTTTGCATTTCTATGTCTACCTAACTAAACCTATAATAGTTTTCAAGCTTATTCCCCGTTAGACTCATTATAGTTTTATAATATTTCGAAAATTTTCCGTTAAAACTCTTGCGCCTTAAAGCATGTGTCTAATCTTAATTCAATTATATTGCTTTGTAGAGACCCAAACTATTTACCACCTCCCTTCAGCTTAAATTTTATGATAAATGTTTTAAACACTAAAAATTACGTTTTACACAAAACCCATGTATCGGATATCAGAATCAATCCTTAATTATTAAAAACACTTAACGAATTGATGACTAAACAATGCTATCTATTAAAATAAAAACAATATGCGAGAGTTTTTATTTATAATATATACATTTTAGGGTTTTTGTTGCATTATATTACATCGGTTTAGAAAATTAAAAAATAATTTTTATGTTATTTTGTCATTTGTTGTTGACTAAAAACCAACTTTTGTTTCAAGGAAAGAAAGAGCAAAAAAATTGAGAAATTAAAATTTTAAGCAGAAAAAACAAAAAGTATCCTCATCATTCTTCTCAGTAGTCATCACAGGGTTAATATAATTACTAATTTGGTAAATAACACAAGTATAAAATGTGTATGTCGAAAATGAATATATTTACAACAAAAAGGGGAAAATAATATGAAAAATAAATACAACGTAGTCTAATCAATGGTTTGGCAGGAAAAATAAAAAAAATTAAAAATCTGTTTTAGCTAAATAATGATGTCAACATTAAATTAAAAAAAATAAATAAAAATAAAAAATCATCCTATGAATGGTTGAGAGATCAATGGGAGGTTTGCATTGCAAAGATTTGTTCTCGACGCGAGACATTCTCTAGGATCACGGGTTGTCTTTGTTCACATTGCGTGGTGCACTTTCCGACCACCGTCGAATCGAAGTGTTCACTTTGGACAGAAGGTAGTCGTTGGTGAGCGAGCCTTTCTTGATGGTGCACCCATCGAAGCTGTGACTAGAATTGGAGAAAGTCGACGTGCTGGGCTGCACCTCCGACAACAGATCACTTCGTTTCAGTTTGAACGAATTCTTGAAGCCTTCGATGAAGGATTTCTTTGGTTGTTGTTTTGACGGACTAGTGATACCACCTTTGATCGATGAAGCTGAGCCAGTGCTATACTTGCGAAAACCGGAAGTACTCTGAACAAGTCCAAAAGATTCACTTTTGGTTGTGTCGCCATTCTTCTCTTTGAGTTTGTTCGAGACGCGAACAGATTTGGAAGTGCTAGTGCCACCAAGCGACGACTTGGTCGTACTACTCGTGTTGCTAGTCGTGGCTTTCGACTTAAGAAGCTCCTTTTCTTTATGTACCGCCGATGGGTGGGACAGTGTCTTACGTAAAGATGGGTTCCAAAGGGAACAAAGTTCTGGAGCAGAACTTTTAGAAGTAAAGATAAAGAGAGACAGAAAAAGATTAATTGAAAGCCTATTCAACTGCTACAGTAATGGTCCAACAACCAAACCAAAAATAAGGAATAGTCAAACAGGTGCAAAAACCAAAAATAAAAAATGTACATTACCATCCATCTACATGAATCGAGCCAAATATAAAAAGCAAATGGGCGCAATCAAATCATAATGGGTTGTTGGGGTTGGAGTTGGGATATTTGGAAGGAGTTAGGTGCATGGTCACTTGCATAGCAGAGTATAATAGGAGACAAACCAATCTCAAAACTATCGTTAGAGTGGCAGCTCACATTTCTTTGGTCAATTCTTTTTGGTATGCAATCGGCGACTGCAAGGCACGCAAAAAGTCTAGTTGCGTGTCTAAGATAGCTCGAATGTTGGAGACCCACTCGACCGAGTCCTCCTTGGTGAGACCTTCACAGAGAAATGCCAATCCTTCTTGTTGTGGATCTTTGGACTTGAGTACAAACTTTCCCGTGTCTAAACTGTCGTGTTTTTCCACTAAAGCCATCTTGTTCACTTGAAGGTGATTCTTGTAGATGTAATTGGGACAAGAGAATTGTGTCCTTTGGCCCACTGCTTCGCTGAAGATTATGATTTGTTCGAAAAGAAACACTTGTCGTTCTTTCAACTTGGCCGAGGTGATACTCGAATTGAGCGAGCCATGCAGCACAATGTCCGCTACCATCACAAGACCTTGTTGAAGCAGCTTGCCCTGAGCTGAGATCTTTCCTTCAAAGTTCTGTAACCGGCTGACCATCATCATATCATTCGCTGTCTTAGGAACTACATGCATTATTTGCACTGCTTTCTTCAAGTCTTCCACATCTTCATCGACACCAGCCTTTTCCGTGTACTTCAACATATCACGTAACAAAAGTTGATACTTCATTATTCGCTGAACTGGTTTAATCAAAAGATCAGGTAGCTGCAACTTTTGGCCCAATTTTTGTCGTAACTCCTAACATTTGTAAACAAAAAAATAGTAATCAGTACATCAGTCCAAAGACGACCTTTAACCTACCTCAAAAGTATCTAAATATTCCGAAACCAAGTATTCGGACCGCGGTTTGTTTTGACAGTAAACCACATACATATTGAGTCTTCGTTCATATTTACGAAACAATTTGCCTAACCTTCCAGGTTCACTAGCACACATTTCAAGTTCGGCCAAAAAGAAGCTATCGAGTTACAGCGTTAGCATGAATTCATTATTACATGTTTTATAAAAACTTACTCTTTATGCCACTCGTAGATGTTCTCAATATTTCCAAATATAATTTTCTCTTTTCCATTTTTGAGATCTTCAGGAACACCGTTATTCTCACTTCTTAGTAGTTGCATGTAACCTTCTACAATCACTTTCAAATTCTCCACATAATCTTTCTCGGTTTCGATTAGCTCAATTAAAACACATTTTCTCTTCATCAATGACCTTTCCTTCTCGTCTTCCGGTATTGAATCAAACTTGAATATAGTCAGGTCATCGCCAATTTTAGGTCCTTTATCTTCAAGACTGACGTTCTGCAACATTTCGTCAATCTGTTTTTATTAGAGGTACAAATCAGAGTTGGTTAAAAATAAACAAATTATAATATGACAATATGACAAAACCTACATCTTTAGTTGGCTCCTTTGAATTAGACATAATGGTTTGATAGCTATGCTCTTGTATCTCCATGGGAGGAGGTATTTCAATTTCTGTTATGTCGCAGTCCTCCTCGGGTGCTTCAGATTGCGTTAAAGTGATATTGTTATCAGAAATGCCAACTGGCTTAACGGAGACAAACTCGACATTGGTTTCCAAGTTTTTGTGATTCTCTTCCAACTGTGATAAAATTAATTAAGTTGCCACATAAATCAAATGTAATGGATTAAGATCGAAAATAGGTACCTTATTGGTGGGAGAAATATCCTTCTCATTAACACTAGAAAAAGTAGTGATTAAAGTTGGCGTTGCAGTGGAAACCGTCGTAGTAGTTATCGTAGTAATCTTGGTCAAATTTCCACCAAACGACTTATCAACCTTGCTTTGGCTTAGTTTGCGTACGGGATTGGTAATCCATTTCTTAAATCCACCGCGCTTTTTAGATACGTGTTCACTGTTGGCATTCGCATCAGCAAAAATGGTGGATGAGTCTGTATTAAAAAGGTTAAATTTGTTAATAAAACAAAACATGTTCCAATGAACAAGCCAAACGTTACACGTTGCACAACCTGCAGAATGGCTGCTACACGAGTGGCCATTGTCAAAAGCGACTCGGTGAGCATGGTTATGTCGTGCTTGACACATATGAAGCGGACAACAAAACATGTAATGCTAGCACAGAGGCAAAGAGCAAAGAAGCACAAGTCAACATGGAATAGCTCGGGTCGACCATTCACACCGAGCAATGGTAGTGAGTGGCGCCTGCCAAGGGTCACTACTGGGGTTACTGCAGAGGTGTGTTGCAAAGTGACACTCGGTGGTTGAGCATCGCCACCAGCAACATTGCTCAAACAAACAGAGTGACATACATCAGGATATTTTGGTCACTTGGCTCTCACAACCACTCACAACAAATCACACTATGCACAAGAGTAGTCTGTCAGGCTTTCACCAGTTGTGCCATTTCTCTTCATCCTCCAGAATGGCTTCTGTGCTAATCTTATTATTATTTCTACCGACAGAGACAAGAGGAGGCGAGGAAACATAAAAATACAGTAGGATACCACTAAAGCGCGCAGATGATCTTTTCTTCTATATATAAGACACCGAGCCATAACGCACCGTGTCTATATATGTCATCAATGCAATATTATGCTATTTACCCTTCGGTGTTCTATATTTTCGCAAATAAGTAAACTGGTGATTAAAATAATTGATTTTAAAAAAAACTAAAAGGTCACCATTAGTGTAGCACTAATGGTTAATTAGTTAATTATAAACTGATGCACAAGCTGTTGTCAAAAAATCAGAATAGACTGAAAAGTTTATAATAGAGTAAAAGAGAGAGGAAGAGGGAGTGGGTGGGAGAGAAAAGCAATAACAAATAAAGACCAGAAGCATATTGGTGTAGCTACTGCGAGTTGGACAAGAAAACGAGAATACTTTGTTACTCACCTTCCGCTCCAATCGTTGATTTGAATGACATAATCGAGCTATTGAAAGGATGGCAAATTATGTTGTTAGGGATCAAGCCCTCTTGTTGGCTTTCAACGATGCGAATCAAGCAGAATTCTGGCAACGACGCAAGTTTCCCTTCGACAATTTCTACTTTTTGCCCAATACGAACCGGCACATATTTTCCACACAAAGTTTGGGGCAGCGAAGCAATCTTCTCGTTAGTGAAGTCTTCTTTCACCCAAGCATACTCGGAGATGATCTAAGCAATTAGACGATAAACGCATTACACCGTTAAACCAGCTTGATCACTTTCAACTGACATGTAAAGCGTGCAGTTCACCATCATATTAAAAAAGACAATTATGTCAAAATGAAAATCACAAAATCAAGCATTGCATTCGATTGCAATCAAATCACAATATTACTTGTGCAAAGTGCTAAAAAATGATAGTAGCAAAGTAGTAGCAGCATTATTTGTAGAATCGGCGTCAAAAAAGAGGAGCAAAATCACAAAACAATAGAAGATAGCAAGCAGAGAAACAAACAGTGAATCAAACTTGTGAGAAAGTTATCAATAATTAAAATGCCTCAAATAGAAAAAAAGCGAAGGAGAATGAAAAGGAAGAGAGGGAGAGAGTGAATTGAATCGAAGTAGAATTGTGTGCTACTGTCCCTAGAAAACATGCGCCTACATTTGGACTCTGGCGGTGTAGTGCACTGACGATGGCTGTGTTTTGACGTAAAACGGACAGCACTGGCGAGACAGAGGCAGCCACTGCGGTGGCACACAGAGGGAGACAGAGAAAGAGTGGATTGGGAAGGAGGAGGCAGACGGCGCCGACCAAGCAGGCCAACGACAGAACCGCTATCAATTGATCCCCACTCAAAGTGACTTTTGGGAGAATCACGATAATTGGTGATGGTGATGGTTGGCCAGCGCGTGCAGTACCGGCTCACTCTCGCCACTGCCGCCCAACTGTGACCAAAGCTCGACACTGGGCAACCACAGTGATAGAAATCCCCTCTCTTACCTTGTCGTTGTCAGTTTTGTAGCCAGAGCTAGTGGAAACCAGTGATGTAGTCTCTTGTTGCTCAGCACTGTTAGCCAGATCGTCTATCACAGCTTCATCGAAATCGCTAGTGAGCACAGAGTACATGTTAGCGGTGAGACCAGGTCTACTAGCGTGAACCAACATACCGACTAGTGCGATTACTGGCTTGACTACCACTTCCCTTCGAATCTTTTGAGGATTTCAAAAACTTTATCGTAGAGTAGAGAAAAGTGTCCGATCGAAGCTTAGTCAAACGTTTCACCCACAGTTGCTTGATTTCAAGACTTTGAGCTTTCAGTGTAACCTTAAAGTCGGGTAGTTGAGACAGTTTTCCAGTCCAAATCGAAAATTTAAGTTCATCGCCTTCGATATTTTCAATGAGACTAATTTCATGAGTCATTAGCTTGTTTTTGTATAAATATTTAATTTTTCCATTACTATCCCGAATTTCCTTGGAAAAGATGAGATGCATTTCAAAGAGAAACAAACGTCGCTCTCGTTCCTTTTTAAAAAGTGATTTGGAGTCGAAAACGACAAAGACGTCTTGGAGGATGACATCACCAAGTTGGTCGAGCGAGATGTCGCACCCCTCAAGCATGCTGTAGTGCATGGCATCATTGGCCTTCTTGGGCACACTCAACATTACCTCTAAGCCGTCTTTGATTTCGCCTTCTTGCCCTTCGGTAGTGCAGGAAAGCAAATCTTTCAGCAGTAACTGATACTTAGTGATTCGTTGAACTGGCTTAATCAAATAAGCATCGATCGGATGTAGAACTTGAGTGTACTTTTGTCGCACATCGTCAAAAAATGTGCCTGCATATTGAACCAAAAGCAAATTGGAGTCAGGCTTATTCTTACAGTATTCCACATAAATGTCGAAACTAGATGCCCAAGTAACAAAACAATGTCCAACGTCTTCCGGTATCTGTTCATACTTTTCAAGTTCTTTCAAAAATACCCTAAAAAGAATAAATTTAAAATTACATTTAAAAGAAATACTACACTATACTTGTTGTGAAAGTTGTAGATCTGTTCAATATTTCCAAAGAGAAAACTTTCTTTGCCTTGAAGAGTAGAGAGATTGGTGCAAAGTCTAAACTCCTTAAGGTATGTGTCAATGCAGAGTTTGAGATCTTCGACGTAAGATCGTTCGGTACGCAATAGTTCTTCCATGATGTAATCTTTCTTGCGAACCGATTTGCGGTTCTCGCTACTTTGACTAATGATCTCGCTAACTGAAGAGCTAGATGAGAAGGTAGCATCATTTGCTATAGCAGCCTCTTCCTTGAGAGGTGTGATCACCTTGCCCATTTTCTCCAACGCCAGTCCTTGTTTCTCATTCAACAACTTCTTGTAATAATCTAGTTCTTTGTAGAAATCGTTGTACGACTTTTCTACATAACAAACCCACTTTTTGATAGCATTCTCGTGACTATGTCCCTTCTGAATCAAGTTCTCCGCTAGTTGACTCAATAAGGCAACTTTCTCTTTGCACTCATTCAAATATCGGTTAAAATTTTTGAACTCAGTCACCAAGTCTTCGAGATTTTCGGGCATATTGTCTTTGCTCAGATGAACCTGTTTTGATTCAATAAATGTGATTCCATTCTCATTAATCCACTTAAGTGCTTGTTTTGAACTATGCTCCACCAAGATGTATTGCTTGCAATGGTCAAGACGCTTCTTCTTTTCAGCCCAAAACTCGAGAACTTGGTTCTCCTGTTTCAACAAGTCATCCATGATGGATTTAATGCGATTCTCTGCACTGTGATACGCGTTGTTTGTAAAGTTTGCAGAGTAATACTGAGTACACCTTGAAATGTATTTGAGAAAATTTTCCGCGTTTCTTCTGGCATGAGTGCAAGCTTTGAGAAAAGCTTCTTTTTGCTCGTGATGCTTGGTGATCTGACATGACAGCGAGTACTCGTCTTCGCCGTCCGATTTTTGAAGTGACTCTTCGGAGATAACACTGAGTCGACTCGCTCCACAGTGGTCCTCATCGCGCTTGTACTCATTTTGCAAACTGTTTAGCACGGAGCACACTTGATCAATAGTTTTGAAAAAGTTGATTGATGCCAAGACGAGCTTGTGTCTATCCTCAGCATGCGTCATCAAGTTTTGCCACTTCTTTGACAAATCACTTGATATCTGCTGAATTGAATTTGCATTGTAATGATTAGATTGAACCAGTGAATCTGCTTTTTGTTGCAAATAAATTGCGCGACAATGCGTTTTCTGAAACAATAACAAAAAACCAATCGTTAATTTAAATTAAGGAAATAACTTACAACTGACCTCAATAGCTTCCTGAAACTGTTCGTGGTCAGATTTAAGATTCTCTGCTGTTTTCAGTGAAGTAGGTATGTAGAAAGAACTTTTAAGCATCGATTCTCCGTTTCGAATCCAATTCAAGATCTGGTCAACATTGATTTGAAAATGAGCAAACTGAATTATTTGCTCCAGTTGTTTTCGTCTAATTTCATGGATGTCTTCGATGTCAATGATTTTTTCCTTTAGAAAAGTGATAATCTTTTTGACTAAATCGTGGGCTGTTTGGTCGTTTGAAATCATCACCCTAAAGTTACATGTGTTCAATAGCTGTAATTTTAAATCAAAAATGTAAAAATTTAGAATTTTCCAAAAACGCAATTACCTGATCAAGTTCTTGGCCATAGTGAATAGCTTCAAAAATAATAGTCTGAAGTTGAGTAAATTTGTCATTGACGTTTGCCAGTTTTGTTTCGAAAGATTGTGTATCTGTCAAGTTGAGATGAAACTGTTTCGACTCGTCATGATAAATTGCACTTTGCATGTCTTCGACCCAGAGTTCAATCTGCGAGGTTATATTCAAAGTATCTTTCTCAAACAATCGCAACTTTAAACAAATCTCATTTTTATACTGTTGAGTATTCCACAGTTCTTCGAATTCGGTGATAAGACATTTTAGTTTTTCACAAGTGTTCTCGATAGTAGAAATCGAAGAGGACAAAGAGTGAAACGACTCTTCCGAGTATTCAAAGTTCTCCTGGTGAAAGACACTGTAGTTCTTTAGCTCGTTGAGTAACAGCTGCCCTTTGCTCATGGCATTATTGATCAAATTATGCACCGACTTGCGTTGTATAATAAAACTATTGATAACCTTCTCAATCAGCTCCTTGTTTTCGGGAACCTCGATTGGAGAAGAGCTCACTTGGGTACGTAATTCCTCGACAAAGTGGTTAATGTCTTTGTCCAGTGAGTAGAAGGAGACGGCGAGATCAAGAATGGTTCGTCGGTTCTCCACTCGTTTGGCAAAGCTAGTGATGTGACTCTGCAACTGGCGAGCGACTTCGCTGATCTCATCCGAGTTGCACTCACCGGTGCGAGCCAACTCCTCTGCCGCGGCCAACAACTTCTCCGCATTGGTGTAAGTATTCTGAGCCACCGTCTCGAAATGAACATGACTTTTGTGCAGTATCTTCGCTTTGGAAAAGTTCTTCCCAATACCGGGATTTTTGTTCAAAAATCCATTGCCATGCATGTTGATCCAATCAATCACTTGACGAACGTCATCCTGAAAAAGAGCTAACGCAAGTTTTTGGTGAAGCTTGATTTTCTTGTACTGCCAGATTGAATCAAGATTTTGCTGGTTTATAATCAAATTCTGCAACAGTGACATAATATTGTTCATACTTTCCGTGTAATCACGATAAAACTGATGTGAAAAGTTCTCATAACTAATTTTGATATCACTATATTTCTTGTAAAGATGCTCCAGTTGGTTGAGCAACTTTTTACTGCTAGAGTGACTTTCATTGTAAAGATAGAAGACTTTCTCGTAAAATGACTGTATCTTCTTCACCATCGATTCCATCTCGGTGACATTCAAGTGGTATGAGTAGAGATTGTCACTATCACACAATGAACTAAAATTACTGACTTGCTGCGTATAGTCATCCACGTTATTGTAGAAGGTCAAAGCAAGGGAAAGCAGCAAATTGCGTTGATCGAGAATGGAGGCAAATTCTTTCCAAGAGCGATCCAGCTGAGAAGTGATCTGATTGATCAGTGTCGCCGAGGTGTGGCCATTGTCGATCATGTTGCGAGCCACCTGCTGAAGTTTGGTGATGTTCATGTAGACGTTGACCGAGGCGTTGGCAAACTCGCCATGTTTCTCCTGTAATTCTTTGACATCACTTAGAGTGTTACCAATCACAATAAAGCTTCTCATAAAGATCTCCTTGTTGTTCATCAGCCAATCAAGCATTTTGTTGGCGTCTGATTCATAGAGCAACAATTGCAAGTGTTGTTCATACTTTACTCTCTTCAAGTTCCATAGGTGCAACAAATTTTGCCGACACAAATGAATCTCGTTAACAATTTGAAAGATCTTGGAAATCGCACTCTCCACGTCGGGATTAAAAAATTGATTGGTCAAAAAGTCCCGATTGTAGGATTTGTTCTGCTTCAAACACAGAAGATTGGTGTCATGCATGAAAATACTCAATTTGGCCAAAAGCTGTTGCACTTCCGAGTCCACTTCTTCAATAGGAATTTCGGAAATTTTCTTCTTCATTATCTTATGCTCTTCAATAATGCCATTAATTAAATTCATATCATTTGGATAAGTTGTCTTTTTAAGCTCTTCCTTCATGCCAAGCATAATACAGTAGAAAGAAGATATACGTTCTATGAAGGATTCAATGGTAATGCGAGAACTGATCCAGTTTAAATGATTATAGGGATAGCTGCCGTTTTCAATCTCACTTGTTAATTGATTAAAGTTAATGTATTTTGATAAAGAATCCACAGAAATCAAAACCGTCTATTAATCATAATACATTAATTATTATAATAAAAAACACTGATAAAATCCTAAAATGTTTACCTCAAATTTATATTTAGTACTTCCAAGACTAGTTCGTTGCTTTTGCCAAAAGTTGTCCGGCTTAATGATGTATGTTGTATGTATTTTGCCGGGGAAATTTTCATCCAGCACTTTCAAAATAGGTTTTATTGTTGACCAAGTGGTACCACGCATATCAATGATCACGCAAAATTCCAAAACTTTAGATTCATCACTGAATCATATTAAAATATAAAATTACAAAACATAATCAAAGCGATCACAACACAAACCTTGGTATTGAAGCAAAGTAGTTTAATATAATTTTTAGGTTTTCAATATTAAACTTTTCACTTGGTTGTCTAGATGGGAAAAAGATAACCGGTCCTCCACGGATATCCCTCCCGCCTAATTGTGCGATAAAATATATATCAAAATAAAAATCATAATTAAAGGTACCTTATCTTTAGTCTCACCTGATAAGATAGCATAGCGCTCTTCTAGCAACGCTTTAATGTCATTTGCCTTAATGGTCTGCTTACGAAATGATTCTAGTAAAGAAATCAATTTCAAAAAATTAAATTTTGATGAGATTAAAAACCAAATTAATGAATAAAAAATAGTACTAACCTAGTATGTTTCGGCATTCATACGAATCACTGGGATCGGTTTCACCGTACACATCCATGTCAAGCAAAGTTTATTTATGCTCAAACGTGAAGAGAATATCACATAGTTTGAAAGAGATGAAAGAAGAGAAAGATCACGGAGTAGTTAGGTGCGCAGTGGCATTCTCGAGCTGGCCAATGTCTTGTGGTGAGGTGGACACCGGAAAGCTATCGGAATTGAGTGATAGACCGATTTATTTTGGGATTTCGAGAATAACTCGCTAGGGTAAACAATTGGACGACACGTCCTCTGTGAGCGAACCAGAACGTTGCACCCACCACGGGTGGTATCACCACCAACCACAGCTGCAACCGACGCGCCTTTTTCATTTTCATTCACTTGCTTTCACATTTCACTCATATTCTTTCAAGTTTCATTCTTGAATTCCCAATTATGTCAAAAGTGTTTATTTTACCAACCGACAAGAAAGAAAATTCGCTGTACCCTGTGCGACTGAAACATCCAAAAGATGAGAGTGAATGTGTTTATTATCTTGATTCTAGCAAGCCCTCGATTTATGAACTTAACGTTAGACAGAACCAGTTTAACGCTTGGTTTCTAAACGAATCTGTTATTAAAGGTTGCTTGGTGTTGATATCCAAATAGTGGATTCATATGTTGCGTTTTTATCACAGATGGAAATTGTTATATTGTCACCCCCGTTGATCCTTTGTTTCTTCTACTTCCCTTGATTCACAAAGTAAGCATTAGATTATGTGTGCATATTATTTAAAATAATAAAATTCAAATAATTTTATTAGAACACTGGTACTTACAAAAAATTGTTTGACATTTTTGCTGAAAATGTTGAAACAGATAGAATGGAATTACTTGAACATTTATTTACTAAATCATCATTAAAATGCGTTGCCAGCATTAAAAGTAAGTTGTTGCGATCAGCACCATAAATTTTAACATAAATAATATTGAAGCTATTAAATCAGATTGAGTAATTTTAAATTTATTATTGATTCTTAGGTTTTGAGGATGATATTTTTCTGAAATTTGATCGACAGTGTGCCCTTAATTGGCTCAAGTTAAAATTTGAAAAGATAAAAAAATCGCTGATCAACAATGGCATTGGTAAACGAATTTTCGGTTTTAAGATTAACAACTTTGTGGATGCCAACACTGCTCAAGACAAGCTGTCTAACGGTAAGTTATTCTTAGTTATCTTGATATTAGAATGTTTGCGCTGGATAGCATCGATGGTTGTGAGTGCGTTGCGGTTGCCACTCCAACTTCTTCTCGCGATGCCATTGGTAACCTTTAATGTTTAAAAATTGACGTTCATCATGTCTAATCACGAGGGATACAAATTGTAGTACTCACATCCCAAAACAGCACATTGAGAGCTTTTTGTTTAGCTTCTTCTGATCCATCCAGCAATAGACCAAAACCACAATTTTGAGCTTCACCAAATCCAACGCCTAAAGAAGCAATGAAATAGGGTTATGTGAGATAGATAAATTGTGTTAAACTTAAGCTAACCTCCGCCATTATGGAGGGCAACCCAAGTGGCTCCACGAGTGGCATTGCCAATGGCAGTTGTGATGGCCATGTCAGCGGTGTAGGCTGAGCCATCGTAGACATTGGAGGTCTCACGGTATGGACTGTCAGTGCCGCTCACGTCATGGTGGTCACGAGAGATGACCACTGCACTGGAGAGATGTCCATCTCGCACCGCTTGGTTGAGTGCTTCGGCAATTCGAACCCGTCCTTGGTGGTTCGAATAGAGGATGCGTGCTTGCGAGCCCACAACCAATCTGTGGACGTGTGCGTTCTCAATCCATCGGATGTTGTCCTCGTAGTGCTGTTTCTCTTCTTCACTCAGCGAGGCATCGCGTGACAGGTCACGCATCACCTGTAGCGCAATTTGATCCGAAGTGATCAAATCGTCCTCCTTTCCGGAAGTGCAAATCCACCGGAAAGGTCCAAAGCCGAGTGAGAAGATGTCACCCATGATGTCTTGAACATAGGAGGGGTAGCGAAATCTCAAACCATATGGTGTTTGAGTTGTATTCAATTCAGCACCAGCTCTGTGTGCTTCCAGTAGGAATGCGTTGCCATAGTCCCAGAAATGCATTCCATGTTCAGCCAAGTAGTTGATGGCTCGCACTTGTCGCACAAGGCTCACTTGACAGAGTTGCTTGAATTGGTTTGGATCTTGTTGTAGCAGCATTTTGGCTTGGTCATAGCCAATGCCAGCCGGGTAATAGCCACCGGTGAATGGGCAGTGGCACGAAGTTTGATCCGATCCTAGTTCTACCAAGAGCTGTTTGGTGGCGCGGTGTTCTTCTACCAATCGCTCCCAGAGGAGAACCACATTACCATGGAAGCCAATACTCACAACTTCCTTGTTACTTTTTGCTTGTTTGATGCGTTCGATTAGCCTATCTAGATTATCTTCCACTTCCATGAGCCAGCCCTGTTGGTATCGCTTTTGGAGAGCTTCGCGACTGACCTCAGCGGTCACTGAGATGCAACCGGCAATAACCCCCGCTTTTGGTTGTGCGCCACTCATTCCGCCAAGGCCAGAAGATACAAACACTTTGCCTCTCATGTCACTGGTTTTGAGGTACTTGCGCGCCGCATTGAGGATAGTAATTGTGGTGCCGTGCACTATTCCTTGTGAGCCTATGTAACAAAAACTACCTGCAGTCATTTGGCCATACATAGTTACGCCTAGAGCAAAGTAACGGTCGTACAACTCTCTTCCTGAATAGTTGGCTACCATATTTCCATTTGAAATAATTAGTCGAGAACTAGTTTTAAAGCTAGGGAACGTGCCGATTGGGTGCCCCGAATAGAGCACAAGGGTTTGATCTTGTTCCAAATTAGACAAGTATTGCATGGTGAGCCAGAATTGTGCCCTAACAAGTAGAGTCACAATGATATTACAGTGCAATAATATCGGTCTTACCAGTTGGAAAAAACTTGTCCGTTGCCTCCATAACAAACGAGTTCATGTGGAAACTGTGCAACCTTGTGATCTAGGTTGTTCATGATCATCAACATGATGGCTGCTGCCTCTTGACACTTGGCTGGATAGTATTGAATTGGGTAAGCCTTGAGCTCAAACTTGGGCACAAAGCGGTACATGTAGATATGTCCATAGTTTTTCAATTCTTCGGCAAATTCTTTAGATAACAACTGATGATAGTTGATGGGGAAATAGCGAAGAGCATTGTTGATGGCCAAGGTTTGCTCGCTCAGACTTAGTCCGTGCACTCGGTTCGGTGCGTGCACTACTGACTCGTCCCGACCATGGTACTCCGGTAAGGTCGCTAAGGGTATTCCTTGGCGCAAACAGTGTAGCCACTCCGCAGACATTTCAACTGATCGCATCACTTAAGCATTACTCAGACATCAGTCGACTTGTTGCCAATTTTAAGGCTTTTCACTAACCTTGAAATTATCGATAAACATCAAATAATGTTGCCCAACAAGGTTAATGCAAACTAACTTGACTCTAACATAGATGAATATAATATACTGGCGTTTGAAATACTATCAGACTATATCAGCCGTGAGCTCGAGCAGGAATTACGCACAATCTTAAGGTAAGTAATTGGCAGTGAGAGTGAGCCATTAGCAGTAATGTGTTTTACTAGCATCCCCGATAAGAATCTATTGCCAGTACACGCTACGACCAATAAGGTAAGGCACAGAGTGAAAGCGAGACGTCACATCTAGTGAATACTTCCAGAGAAAGCAAGTATGTGACGAGAATCATGGTGAAGTACGCTCCGAGCAATTCGACGCAGAAACTGTACTTCCAACCGAGTCCAACAAGCGAGCACGCCAAGACAACTCCAAGGCATGCCTATATCTCCTTTTCTCAAATCTAAGGACACTTATTTTATTTTATTTTTTATATTCAGAAGGTGAAAATGACTCGAACCCAAGCAATGCTTAGTAAAGTGGACAAGACTGGTATGAAAAGCATCAGTAGTTACTTTCAGAAACGTTGATCTGACTGATGTTATCAAGTGTAACACAAATCCGGTCTAAATTGAATAAATACTGGCTGGTCGGTCAAATGATTGGCTTGGTTCACTTTGAGATGTTTGATCATGTTAAGCAAGGTGTAGTGGGTTGCGATTTCGTGCTCGGGGCAGTGAGCCAGCGCGAAGGATATCATACGTAGTCGATCTTCTCTACTCACTAGAGCTTCTATGCCAGGCAGAGTGGACCCTTTGAGGCAGAGATTCCAAGCGTGTTTCAGATTGCGCTGCATTACATCGCTGCAGATATCTAGGACAGCTTGATAGTCCTGGTATCTAGTAGCCACTTGTCCAATCATTGACAACACTTGTGCCTCGCCTTCTTCGGCCGGTAAACCTTCGAAGATGCGAAGAAGCGTGCTCACTCTCACCACAGACGATACATGTTTGTAAGTACTGCTAGAAGAAGTGAGTATTGCTTCCATCAAATCGTTGCCATTCAGATGCTTCACCTTGATTGGAAGTAGTTGAAAGTCGAGTTCTTCGTAAAGAATGGTGAGTGCTTGGATAAAATCCAACTCACGGATTACGAGCTCGTCGACCAGATGGGTTTCACGAAACCTTTCCAAGCAAAGTTTTGCAAATTGGATGTTTTCGTCGTGAAAAGGGTCTGCAAATTTGATGTAGTCTGCCGCAGCTTGTTTAAGTAACTCACTTCCTTTGGTGAGGTTCAATTTCTTGCTTGATTCGCTTGTGTTGAAGTTGATGTAATTGAAAGCTATCTCAATAAAGGATTGTTTGGCTGAAAAGAGCAAACAACGAACCGTAACTTGGAGCATCTCTTCCTGAAGCAAAAAAGGGAAACAAGTCTTCCGTAAATCGTTTAGGTTCCAGAGAAAGTTTTTCCATTCGAGCAATAAATGTTCTTTTTCGATGTTATCGTAAGACTTTTTACAGAAATTGTTGATTAGTCTTTGGAAGAACGCCTCGGATCCCTCCTTGCAGTTCTGTTCAGCTACGTTTTTCAAGTGATTCAAAGTCAGATTGGTGTTATGTTCGTGAAATACTTCGATCATCCCGAGATAGTATTCAAACTTGTCCGCCTGATCATTGATGCGATTAAAGTGTAATTTACGCACAGGATCGTCCTTGATCAGGATATCACATTGATTGCGATCTGGTAAGCACTCGAGAATTCTAAATGCAATATATAGGTCTTCTGACTTTTGGTAAGCACTAAGACAGGCAAGAGCCAGCTCAATTAGATCACAGGGGTCATTGATGAGTTGGAGTTGCTGAATCTCCTTAAGTGTCTTGCCAGCCATTGCGTGCAATTCAAATATTTTAAGGCACTGTTCAAAGTTACTCTTTGCTAAGATGACGAGAAAACTTTTCAATAGTTCTTTAGACTTTTCAGTCCGACTCTGCGGTTGGTACCTTGTTAGCTTGTCGATAAACTTGTTAAAAACACTTTCGATCACATCCACTATGTTGGGGAATTTGTCAAATATCACAATTAGCTTCTCTATGGGCGATTTCTGTTCAAATAGTTGGAAGCTGATGGGACTCACAGTGGGAGTGTCATAAAGTAGAACTGAGTAGAGGTCCATCTGGGTGAACAACTCTTGCAAAGACAAGCCGTGCTCGATGCCCACTCGAAGCAGCTCTAGTGCATTGTCTACCATCAAAGTGCAGTCGAGCATTTCGCGAGCTCGTTCATCGAACCACTCGGTCAGCATGGATTCTCTCGAGTCAACCCCAATCTTGTACTTTGAGTACTTGCCATTTTTACTAAAAAACTCTTGTTCAAAGCCACTGAGGAGACTCGTGATAGATGAACATTCGGTTGGAGAGACATTCAAGTTTGATGCGAATGTATCAAAAACACTTTCGAAAAGACACTTGTAGATCAAGGGCGAGTGTGTTTCGGGCAGATTAGCGATGATGACCAATAAATTTTCGCGAAGTGCCTCGTGTTCGCGTTTAAACAGAATCTCCACTGAGACGTGATCTCCTTCATTGGCAAACTTGATAGCCCACTCGAAAAGAGATCTGTTTCGATAGTTGCTGTAGAAGACGGAATTGTAGTAGCTCTTGTAATCATCGTTATATTTTTTAATCAAAATCTTCTCGTAAAGCTCAAGTCGCAGTAAATAATGGGACAGTGTTCGATGCAATTGAGCCATCTGTTGCGCTTCCTCACTCAACTGGATCTCACTGGTGTCATCGAGGTTTTGTGATTCTTGCAAAAAAGGTGTAAGGTACTCGGAGGATGAAATTCTGATTCCAAACTGAAGTAAGTGCTTCAAAACGGCAAAGTTGCGAGGCACACATCGAGCACATTCATTTAGCGACCAGATTGGTTTCGACACTTTCGAAAGACAATCGTCGATTAGGTCAATAGTTTTGTCGTTGTCCTGCCATCTATTCTTATAAATGATATCAGTGTCCAGATCAAACTTCTTTGCAAGTTTCATTGCGGTATCGTAATCTTTTTCCGCAATTCTCTTAAGGAACGTCTCTTCGACACTTTCATGTGGCATGATCAACATTCTTTCATCTTCTTCAAGATTTCCTAATAAATTTGTTATAATAGTACTAGGTCGTTTATCACTTCTTTGGTGAAGTAAAAATGGTCTCTTGATAGCAAATAATACCATTGTCCAACAAAATACAAATTGAAGATATAGCTTCGAAAAGAAGCTATTTATTGCACTCACGGTGAGATCCATTGTTTACTACAAGCAAAACATATTTATTCCACACTCCAATAATTGATTTCCATGCTTACCTAAATAAATTATTATAGTTGGGTTATTTCACAAAACAAAGAAGATGGCTAGTATGTGTAAATAAATAAATATGGCAATATTGAAAAGCAACGACATAGATGAAACCAAAACAAACACACAAGTAACAGCTCATCACATGTAGCAACTATTTCAACCGGATCGCCTTTATTCGGTTAAAATAGTTGAACTCTACTGACGTAACATTTTTCAAAAAATATAGTAAACTCTCAAACTTTTTATTAATACATGTTAATCTTGGCACTGAATTTAACAATAAATTATTGCAACACCTGGGATATCTTTGTTCGGGTACAGGAATTTGTAAAAACCATTAACCTTTATGTATTGAACTCTATGAAGACGTTTTTCAATTGAGAAAAACGTTTCATTATTATTTTTATTAGGTCTCGCCACTAAATCGTTCAGAAGCCGCCTATTATAGTGCATATAGATGGCGATAGTGTAAATAGCATGATTTGGTAGCGAAATCCAATAAAATCATTAAGCATTAGTTCTCGCTACCATTTGTACAGTACAAATTGTACTATTTACACTATCGCCATCTATGCACTATAATTGGCGGTTTTTCCTTACGATTTAGTGGCGAGACCTAATATAAAACTTTTTACAAAAAATAAAATTTTTACCTTGAAGGACCGCAGTAAAGATAGACAAATAATAATAATAGTAGCGAGGTGCTTTTTATTGGTTAGATTGTGTAATAGATATATCCAAACATCTTTGATTGTTGGACTTCATTAATCATATAATTGGGTTACTACAACCTGTTATTGTAAAAATTAGGGTAAGGAATTGTTCATGAGTAAACAATGATTGGTTTGAGGATTGATAAGGTCTCGTAGAACTAGTTCAGAAGGACTCTCTTTTCATATGCTAACGTGACCTCGTACTTATATGCGTTGCTTAAGTTGCTCCTTGGCCGCTTGCCCTGTGCAACACGGATCCGATCCACTAGAGATGGAATCATAAGGCAAATGAGCTTGATTGATGCCTATTCCACCCCACTAAAAATGGGTCTATCTTCTATTGTCAAGCCATGAACTGCCTTATTCCATTGGCTCTCTTCTCTATCTGGATAATCCTACTCTGGCCTAAAGATAAGTAAACTTCTTTATAGCTTCCAGATTTAAGATTGAGACCAGCCTATTACTGAAGTTCCGACATAAATATAACATGTTTTTAGTCGAAATTTTAACATTTAAAGTAAAACAGTCTATTTTGAGAAAAATTGCACCAAAATAAGATGGAAAGCATGTATGACTGTTTGCTTTTGCGATTATTAGATGTCACTACATAAGCATCCAGATCTTAGAAGATCGATCATGTTACATTGTTTCTTTTTTATGTGTAAAGCACCTGTTAATGTTGTTCATTACATTAAAATTGGAAAGGTAAAATTTAATCAACAGTTTGTTAAGGTGAGCTCAAGCATATCATCGCCTTGCACATTGCGATTGTTCCACAGAGGAGTATATTATTCAATTGGTGGTGTCGGGACAACCATACACAAAGGGCACTATACAATACACGCTTTCTACACACAACAATGTTTTTTAAATTATTGTTCTCTCTATTTGTTTGTTTGTGTCAAATGTTAGTCTGGTTTCGTGCATAAATACTATATGTTTTTGTTTTCAAATTTGATGATGCAATTATTGGTGAAAACTTTATTTAAGCTATAAACTAATCTTGGTCATCATTTAAATTTGTTTGCAGCGATTTTCATTGTGAGCAATGGTGTTATATGTACTAGACAATATGGATTCTACATTCATCTGGGTTTATCCTCTACTGATACTATCATTGTTTGCTTGAAGGCAATTTAAACCATTTCGAGTTCTATCAGCCTTGCACTATTGAAATTTTAAATTGCCTTGTATACTCGAATTATTTGTTTAGGTATTAAATTGTTCTTAAATTTGGTGCAAATTATGTCCGACTATTGTTTGAATTGGACCGACCAGGGGACACAGGAGTGATTCGTGAAGAAGAGTGTGATTCATTGACATTTTGTAGATCGCCATAACTCTGTTTTGTCTTGTCTGGTGGGAGTGATGAGTGGAACAGTGCCCAGTGCTCCATGTGCCATGCATGCCGTCCGGTGGCGTCCAGTGGTTTTGTGTGTTGGGTGCTATTGTAGTAGGAAAGGGCGCGCACCCGTGCCCAGGCACAAGCCGAGATGGAGAGAGAGAGAGAGAAGAGAAAGCGAGGATGAGAAGCGAGCCGCGGGAGAGTAGGGGCCCTTCGATCGGTCTCCTGCTGGCGCCGCACTCTCCTCTTCACTTGCCACTCGCTCACATCGCACTGAGGTGGAGCATCGGTGGCGCTACTCCATCGGCCAATTTTTGATCCTATAATGAATCCGATTACTTCCGATAGTGCATTTCATCGCGGGTAAGTTGTCACCCTCATCAGTAGCACAGCTATGAGCCGTACGGCTCAAGCAATGTAGTGTCGAGGCCATGGCCTGCAGTGTCGCGGGATCGAGTAGGCATCTTTACTCTCCAACTGCGGGCTTACAGTGCCGCAGTGCGGGAGCAATTGGCCCGAGTGCTCAAAGCAAGGTCTGTGGAGTTAGGCTGTCGCTATCGCTCGACCGCTCCGTTCTTCATCATGTGCCGCGAGCACGATTCAATATATCACTGGCTAATAAGCCGGCCAGTGGGACAAGAAAGTGCTACTGCGTTTGGCTAAGAGGCGATGGGAACCAAGCTTGAGCTAGGCTTACATACTTACATACCGCGTGCCTGGCCCTGCCACTCGTCTCGCCGGCTGCTCTCGTCTTGGCGAAGCTCGGTATGCCGTATGGCCATTGTGCATCGGACTGTCACATGAAAAGAGCCCTAAATTCGAACACAATAGAGTTTGCATTTTATTTGTCATTGTTCGGCTTAAATAAGACGACGCAAAACTTAATTTTTCTTGCACTAGCTGGCTAGGAGCAGATTGTGTCGGTGAATGGGAAAAGGAGCGCGACCGGTGAACTAGGTGAACGCGTAGAGCGAGCCACCGCGCCGATTGGACCGTCCAACACATTCGCTCTCAATAGAGTGCTCTCAGTAGTGCTCAGTAGTGCTCGCCACTCCATGCAAATCCTGCCGCTATGCGACAAGCCTCACCGCTCCAGCCGGTAACAGCCGAACCGAGTGCAGTAGCAGATAAGCACCGAGGGTCCTCCGCACAATGCCTCTTCACGACACCTGCAAATCTTTGCTAACCCAACACTGACTATCTTATGCTTTTCTGAGGGGTGCATTAGACACACTTGGTTTTAATATGGTGGGCAATACATCCGATTCTTTAGGGAATTGTCTTAAGAAACTCTATGTTAAGTTCACGAATTTTAGAATTACCGAAAGTGTTTTTTTCGAAATCTTATTAAATTTATTTAAATTTAAATTTCTAACTAGTTTTTGCTGTGAGTCGAGAAAATACTTCAAGGTGGGCTGAAACTTTAAACTTAAAATGCACGGCAATTCTGAAAATTATACTTTATTGCTCTAGTTGTTCTAGATATGTTGTCAGTTTAATTGTAGAACATTCTAAAACATTATTAAGAACAAACATAACGCAAGAAAGACACGACGTGAAAAGCACGCATTGCTTTGCTTGCTAGTGTTGGGCTACCACCTGGTCCTTTGTCACATGATCGACTTTCGCCGGGCCCTTTTTCCCGTCTGCCTGTCTCCGGCCCAAATCGGCTCCTTTGGACCTCGGCGATTGATTTTCTGCTACGCTGCTCTTGGTCGCGTCAGCGTGAGTCTTCGATCAGCCAACATGGCTCAGTAATAAAGACTGTGGCGAGCTGAGTGCTCTCCTGACGCCTCCTTCTTGAGCACCGCGCCATTAATCGGTTCGGTTACCGTCGCGTCGCCAACTTGTATTTGTCTTCTAACTAGATTGGTGTTTTAACTTTTAAAAAACAGTATCTTGAACAGAACCAGTGGTTACAAATTGAAAACCAGACTGACTAATGTCGAGTCAGCAGTAGTGCGGCACACGCGCCACCACTCACTCACTCAGCTCGCGCAACGTCGGCGGAAGTGTTAGCAAAGCTGCTTTTAATTAAAATGTTTTGTAACTCGCAGACTCGCAGTGGCAGACCCGAGTGCGTGTTTTGATGCGATGAGACGGATGCTCACTGGCCGACTTAGCCGAGTGGTGCCGATAATTCGCCAAATGAAGCTGTCTATCATTATCGGCACCACTCGGCTCAGTCGGCCAGTGAGCATCCGTCTCATCGCATCAAAACACGTCTGGCGACCGATATGACTCTGGTCAACTACTGGCCTGGGACATGAGAGGTGCTTGGGCGACAACGAGCGAGTGGCAGATCACGTGTGGTTGGCGAGCGCGCACAATCACTGCCACCACCACTGCCAATGTCGTCTGCTGGTCCAAACACTCCAATTCATTCATTGTGCTAATTTCAAACTCTTGCATGCACTTACTAGCAGCGATGCCCGCACGTGGCCGCTTCAATGGAGTTCTCTCTCGCTTTCTTTCAATCGATCGATTGCACGTAAACAAGCCTGCGTCTGTCTGTGTCTGTCTTTCTGGTGGTGGGTCGCTCGGTCTATTGGCGCTGCGCACGCGTTCCACTCGTCCTGCATCGATGCGATGCCAGCGTGTGTCAGCGTGTTGTGATTGACTGAATCACTGACAACACTACCACCGGCACACTGAGTTAGTCAGAGAGAGAGAGAGAGAGAGAGAGAGAGAGAGAGAGAGAGATTGGCTTCTCCTTGGT
>WURS02044612.1:0-11146 GCA_011762765.2 Rhinocypha anisoptera | reverse complement strand
AAAGGGTTTAATCTGTTTTCTCAAACGTATTATTTGTATTAGTTTAAAAACAAAATTATTTTTAACTTTTAATCTCGATTTTGTATATACACGAGCTAAGGGTGGAACTTTTTTTAAAGTTCAAAATTTATCTAATAAAAACTGACAAAAAAACTAGAGTTAATCAGCTAAATTTTAAATCGAAAAAAGGTACAGGAAACTGAATGTCAAGAATTTTACACTGTTGGAAAATTTTATACCTTTATTTTTCTCTTTAAATTTTTTTTCTCGAAACTTCTGCTTATATAGTAATGTTTGTCCCAAAATCCACAGTTCGATAATATAACGCAAGATTTGTTTGAAAAGCGCTCGGGATTTACTCTATGCAACGGTATCATCATCAAGTTCACCACTCTTTTCACGGTATGTACATTACACATTGCCTTTGATTTACTTTGACCAATCCAAATCTAGATGTTCTACAACGTCAGTACACTCTTTTTCCTTGTGTTTAACTCGGCTTCCAACTCTTATTAGAAAACAACTGTTGTTTTTTTCTTAACATTTTCGTTTTTAAAGAAAATCAAAGGAGATTTCCAATTGCACATATTTACATCTTTATTCATGTCAAATAGAGCAACTTTAGCAAACAAAAGTTCGGCACAGCAGATGTAATTCATGAGAAATGTTTGTCTTGTGAAAAGTGCACCAGTGAAGAACTCAACTGTGACTGACTAAACGTATCGATCAAGAGTTTCCAACTCAATTTTCCAATGTATTGCTTAATATATCGTTTTATGGTCAAAGAAACTAGCGCAAATGTTGCAGAACACCACTTTAGAATTAAATCTTTTATTGCGAGCTACCAATTGTCTTGTTCGTGTGTTTCACTTGGATTTTACATAAAATCATTTCCATTTTATATCTAATTTTGTGTTATAAAGTTTTTTAAATTCTCGCTTTTCTATTCCACTATCTATGAGATACATTGAATTAAATCATTTTGTATCATTCAAGTCGAATAGCAAAATTTTTTTATTTGTACACTATAGTGAAACTTTTAAAAATATTTTTTTGCATAGACCCAATTTGGTCTTCTAATGAATACCAATGGGAAGGGTTTTGGGTGGTGACAACTATCTTATATTAGAGATATAATAAAAATATCAAAACAATGAATAACAATCCAATTTGGTCTCTTGGCCGATATATCCGTAGTGTTACAGCCAATTCTAGGCGTCAAGTCAAGATGCCCTTCACCACCTTTCACCAGCTGCTCTTTCCCCTCTACTACTATGCCAATCAAGTGAACCAGCAGTGTGTGACCTTTGAGTCGCTTTGGTCAAGTTGTTTGGCTAATCGCAATCAAGTGACAGTGCGACCTTGGTGGCATCGACTCTTCGATTGGCTCACTTTTCCCTTTGGAATTGCGTGTATCGCCTTGTTGGTGGTAGATGGACTGGACCAGTCGTCACTGTTCCACTTCTACTTTTGTTTGATGCCACCCTTTGGTCAGCATCACATGATGATTGCCCTCTCCTTCTGGACCTTTCTTCGGTTTGCCTTTCTGTTCTGGGCCGTTCGGCCACAGCTTCGAGCCTACCAATTTCTAGCGGTGTTCGTCGTCAGCAATAATCCCAAAGCGTCGATTCGTTTTAAAAATTTAGGTATTTTAAAATTTTTGATATTGGATATTCAGATTGGTTAGGGTAGAATGATAATGGTCGAACTACCAAGGTTCAATGTGCATACATTTTGTATACACGCGTCTTCCTTCCCATAGGCCCACACAAACACATTGAACGGCAAATTGGCAGGCGGCAGCAAAAAGACTATTCATAGATGTCGTAATGCCCATATTTGCCTTAAATGAAAAATATGATATTTTCATA
This sequence comes from Rhinocypha anisoptera, assembly GCA_011762765.2. Classification (NCBI taxonomy): domain Eukaryota; kingdom Metazoa; phylum Arthropoda; class Insecta; order Odonata; family Chlorocyphidae; genus Rhinocypha; species Rhinocypha anisoptera. The sequence continues at coordinate 9,275 of WURS02044612.1, read as the reverse complement.
CCAATTAATTAAAAATTTAAATTATAAATTTTAGTTTGCAATTTTTTAGTATTTCATTATAGATTAATGAAAGTTGGTAAATAGCTAATTTAAAACTAAATTTTGCATGTAGATTTTTAAGAATATTTTATTTTAAGAAATTTCTTATGTTAAAAAGTTTATTTACAAAAATATGATTTTATTAAAAGATAATAAAATAAATTCCAAAAATCAGCTTTCGTATTCAACTTGTTTCGACCTTGGTCGTGCGACTGTTAATTCTCTGTAAACAGCAAATATAATTAAAAATACACAAATTTTAGGTCTAAACAAAGTTCAATACAAGAGATTTGCTCGTTTTCGTTGCATCTACACCTGGTTAATGTACATAGCGGTCTACGGAGTGATAGTGCTCAGTTTTCTGAGTCGCTACAAAGCCACCTTTCGCAATCAATGTTGGCAACAGAGCATCATCTACACCTTCCTGTGGCTTTTCGACTATCTCATCTGGCTACTGACTGCCTCGTGGATGACTTTTGGCCTTCCCGCCACTGTGGTGATTGTAGCCCACTTTGTTTGGATCAAACAGAAAGGTCTACTTCACCGGGTAGACCAGCTAACTTGGCAGTTGGAACGTTGCTGTCCACGAGGCATCAATCCAATTCGAATTCCGGATTATTTCAAGCTAATCATCTATCGCAAGTTTTTTGGTTTGATTCACAAGTATGACCATCTGTGCCGCGAGATGAACCAGTATGATTGGTTTCTGAGTCGAATCAACACGAGTGTTATGGTGGCCGATACGGCTATCATCACCTACTGCGCATATCTCATCTTTCTCACCAACCTACCGGTGACCTTCAAGATTACCTACTGGCTTCTGCTTACCACCCACGTTTTCTGGATAGTGATGCTCATTGTCGCATGTGGCTGGGTGGCAAAGATCAATCACACCTTGGGCATTCGTGTGTTTCGTTTCCAGTATCTTTGTCAAACTCGTCAAATCTTTCAACATGTTCATCTGTTCAAAGTAAGAAAATTTCTTTTATAAATTACAGTTGCACCTCAGGAGCACGCATGAAAATGAGAAAGGAAAATCTGTTGTGCGCATGCGTTGCTCCTTGTGTTGTGCATTCATTCCCCTGTGTGAAGTTCGGTTTGCGTGCTCCTGGGGTTTTAGTGCAATTAATAATGAATAATATGGTCGTGGTTTTCTATGTTCTATGTTTAATGTACTGTTATTGTTAGTTTTCTGCCACTCTTTTGTACTGTGAGAGTTACGATACTTCTACTGTGCTTAACCGATTTGAATCAAACTTTCGTTACTGATTCGAATTCAGAATTCAGAATTTATCAATCGAATCTATCTTTCACTGTTGTGATTCAAATTCTTATTCAAAATAAAAATTTCTGCGTAAGGATACAAATTTTATTCCGAAAAGTAATTGACAAATGCGTTTTTTTAAAACATAGTCTTAAAAATTTTGCAATAATTTAGTATTATTCCGGTTATGCTAAAATAGTTATTTACTATCAGAGTTGTTTATCAAATAAAAATAAAACTTCCATCAATTAGTTGTTTATTTTAAAATGTTTATTTAAAGATTTTTCGGTAATTTTTTTTGTCATAGCTCAACAACATCTCTCGTGGCATCTTTGAGAAGCAATTAGGCTTCACGCTTGGTTTCTTTGGTGTTGTCATCACAAACACTTTTTTATTTACGGTAATTCCTGATTAAAGTTGCTTATCAATTGCTAGTGTACTAACCATTTTACAACTAATATTAAAACCAACAGATGACTCACTACGTAAGCTCATTCTTTTTTCTTGTGTTTAAAACGGGTTAATTTGTTTGATAATAAAATAAATAAATAAATAGTGTTTCAAAATACATCTACACAGGTGTAATAACCTTTAAAACAATGTCTTAACTTAATTATATAATTTGGATTTTTTTGTAGAGAGACAAAATGTCATAACAACAATGTATAGGTATAGATAAGATCATCAAAATCAGCTCATTTATCATGTTAATCAAAGTAGAGATTTAATGAGTGAATCTAAATTTTTTGATCAAGATGAATCAAGTGTGCATTTCACAGTACCTCTACATAATTTAAAAACCTAAAATCTATATAGAAGGAAAACTTGATAATTATTCTTCATCTTATATAATAATAATTTTATTGTGACAAACATGGTAAACATGTTATTAACGAATTACAAATTAATTATTTTGAAACTTTGGAGTTATAATTAAGATCAATATGTGAGAGGTTTTGGTTTAGTCTTCATTCATGATTTGATATAAACTATCCGTTGAGATGTGGTCTCTGTTGAGGATAGTTCTGCGTGAGGTGAGATATCTCTACTACCCCTTCTACTTCTACGCTCATCTTGTGGCTCGGCATCAAGTGTTCTATGGGTGCAAGGATGCAAAGATTTCGGTTTTGGCACGTCGCCCACAGTGGCATCAAATTTCCGATTGGCTTACTTCTTTCTTCGGTCTCACCTGTTTTGCCAAGTTGCTAACACAAGAACTCGACACGATAACCTTTTTCAAAGTGTTCGACGGGATGATGCCACCGTTTGGAAAGCATCACATGATGATAGCACTGTCCACGTGGGCTATCTCTCGATTGATCTATCTCAAATGGGCATTGCAACCAAGCCAATTGAAACACTACAGTTTTGTTGCCATTTTGCAAGTGCATTCTCCTCCTGCTCGAATCAACCCAAAGCAATTATCGCTCACTTTGGTCCAATACCGAAAGTTGGCCCGAGTTCGCCAAATTCTATTACGAACAGTTAGCTGGGTCGGTTTTTTGGTTGTATTTAGTGCCTTTCTTGGACGTCTCAAAGGTTCGATTCGAGCAGGCGCGTGGAACCATCATCCAAGTCTCCTGTTAACTTGGTTTATCCTATACCTGGTGTGGGCAACTTTGGTGGTAGGTTTCATTTACGGACTTCCGGCTTTCATCACTATCGTAGCTTATTGTCTTTGGCTCAAACGGAGAGATATGGAAGAGAAGATGAGACGACTTAATCGTGATGTAAAACAAATTTCATCCATCATCCGGCGACGTAAAGTTTACCAAACCGAGATGCAAAAGTTTCGAGTCAAGTTGTATCGTGGTGTGATGCGAGTGAGCTTGCTTTACGACCGACTATACGGCGAGACCAGACAGTACAATTACGTGATTGGTCGTTGTCTCACCATCATAGTTCTAGAGTACACTGGCATCATTGTCTACACCATCTATCTGATTTGGCTGAGCCAACTTCCCGCACCTCTCAAGGTCTCCTATTTGATGCTGTTCACCACTCACGTTGCCTTTCTCATACTGCTGATCCATGCGTGTTGTTCCATTGCCAACACTAGTCACATGTTGGCCATTCAAATGTCTCAATTTCAGTATGATTGTTTCAAACTTCGTCTCTACTCACCGCAGGTTTTTCTCAAGGTACTACAAGAGGGTGATTTAGAATACACTGTTAAAAATACTGTCTGATTATAACCTGACATTGAGCACGTTTCTGGATAAAACCTTAAAACCATTTCAAAAATACCAGCTTTTAAGGTGACATTTTAAGAAAAGTTGGCTTGCAACTCTACAATTTTAAAAAATTCAGCTTATAAGCGTTGATTTTTCAAATTGTCTGCTTGAAAACTTACATTTTTAAATTGAAAGTCTATTACAAAGACTTGTCGAGTTATAACCAGAAACGTGCTTAATGTTCGTGCTTGTTGGCTTATAACCGGACAATATTTTTAACAGTGTTAGATCATTCACTAATTGATTGTTTGCTAACTGCAGTTGGATAGCATCACACAAGATTTACTCTACAAACCAATAGGTTTCACTCTGATCAATGGTCAACGTATTAAAAGGAACATTTTCTTCACTGTAAGTTTGTTATTGCTTATTCTTAAAAAAATCCGAATGTTATGTATTCAAAATTTTTCTACTCTACAGATCTTCTACTATGTAAGCACACACTTTTTTATCATGTTCAACCGTGGTTCCTCGGATAGATTTAGAAACTAACCTAGATTTAGAAATCTAGACCAATTACAAGTTAAATTATGTATTTTGAATTTTAATGTTGTCGAATTTTAACAGAAAAACTCAATGTATTTACATAGAAGAATTCATATAAAAGTAGCATTTTCAATTAGAAACTTTCTCTGTGATTGTTTTTTCATGCAAACTTTTTGTTAATAAAATTGCAATTATCTCATCTTAAAAACACAACAATTAGCTTATGTCTACAGATTCGAGGTGTAAGATACAATCCTTTTTTTGCAAATTAAATTAAAATTTTTGATTTTGAACGATTATTGATTTTTTTACGTGTGAACACATCATCAATTCAGAACTACTGAAAAGGTGAACATAGATCAATGAATTTGACTAATGAAAAACTTTCGTGTATTTGTGTTGGATAAAGGTCTTGATTTGCGTGTGGCGATAGTTTACTAGTGCAAAAAAGTGTGACTGTAAAAAATAGAAGATATTCATTAATTATCACTTTATTCACTATTCATAATACAATAATTGAGTTGGATTGGATTTGCACTGGCTAATGGCGTACAGGAAGTCATATAATTAATTTTAAAAAATTTATCTCTCTCTCTCTCTCTCTCGGAGGGGTGGAAAGTTTTGTTTAAGAATTATAAATTAAAAATAAAAAAATATCTGGTTCATTTGAATCATTTACAGGTTGAAATTGGTTTTAATTGACAAGTACTTCTGAAGTATATGAAGTATCCATCGATTTTGGGCCTTACAGGTGTAGAGTTAGGTTAATTTTTGGTGGTATACAGTAGAGGATTTACCCAGTGTTTTTCAAGTTTGCGTGCATTTATGTCGATTTTTGTGGTATTTATGCTTGTGTGCGTACTTGCTCATGCATTTTTTCAAATAACAACTCGAGGTTGATTTTTATATTTCAAAGTCCTACCGAACTTTACTAGCAAAACAAACACTAACTCTACAGCTTTATTTTGAAATTTTCTAATGATAACATTGATATAAGTTTTATATTTTCTCTCATACTTGTACGCGCATCTGTGACAATCAGTATGTGCTTTTATAATTGTTAATTTTAGAATTTTTAGATTATAACATGAAGTATAATAAATTTGATTGTTCAAATATAACTAATTTCCTAATGTATCATCATATGCCTCAAATGCAGTTGTTCAAGATGATCTCCCGTAACTGGAAGAACTTCTTAGTCAATCTTCGCGAAGCTCTATTTCCATTCTTCTACTATGCTCGTCACGTCGAAGCCAATCATGTGATTTACGGAATCCCGGAAACGCCGTCGTTGTCTTCTTTTGAATCATACCACATTTCACTGTCATGGTGGATTCGTATAACCAATGCAATGTCGTTTCCGTTTGGCATCGCTTCCTGGTTAATGCTAGCCATTCCCGGTCTGGAACGGCATATTCCGTTCAATGTATTCTACATTTTTATGCCACCATTCGGAGGACATCACCATCACTGGATCATGGTTGGCATGTGGAATGCAATGCGACTAAGCTTTTTGCTTGGCTGTCTCACCAACGACCTCCGTGATTATAGCTTCATGACAGTTTTCCTGGTACGAGAAGATCAAACTCAAAGTAGCTTTGAGGAGAGCAAACAACAAATTTCACCACGTGATCTAGGTGAGTTATTAGATCAAACTTACTACAGGAACACAGTGATTAAGTTAGTTCTAGGTTCTTAAATGATTTAACCATTTGATGATAGAAGGTGTGTAACTAGTAAAAATCTCAAACATTTCAACTGGCAATTACTCGAAGTAGTCAAGAAAGTCATTTGTAAATTCGAGTTTGTATTTAAATGAGATAATTATAATTGGCTAATTTATATTTGATTGTCACATTAATATTTTTTAAAAAGTAGTAAAAATCTGACTATTATTAAATTACAAGCAGGATATAGCAAAAGGAAAAAAGAAGTTATCTATGTTACCGTCTAAGTCCATAGGCTATTCGCAAAGTGCCAAAACAAAGACCGACTGGTTTTACCAAATAAAATAAAAACTAGCTTTTAACAAAGCCCATAAAGCCCAAAAAATTAGGAATGATTATAAATATCAGCAAAGTTGTAAGTTTAGGTGTAAACTCAATGTATTTTGACAAAAATCAGACTAAATGTGGGGTTTTATCAATGGCGAGTGCATCAAAGAAGTGAGTGAGGCTAAGTCACCGTGTTGTGGTAAAGTTAGAATAATGCTATTCAGATGGCTTAAGTTGAGTGAAGCTAGGTCACCGTGTTGTAAGATAGTTAGATTATGCTTTTCAGATTAGGGAGAATTGAAAAAGTATGAGTTTCGAATCCAGTAAGAATTTGAATTATAACACAAAAAGATTTGTTAAGAATTCGGAGCATATGAATGAGTTAGATTCGAATCGGTGATGAATTCGAATCACAACAACGAAAGTTGGATTTGAATCGATTAAGTGGAAGTAGCGTAACTCTCACAGTACAAAAACGTGGGTGACAGAATACCAAAAAAATGATAGAACATAGAACATAGAAAACCACGACTATATTATTCATTAATATATAGAAGAAATTTATTCTAGCATTTCAGAGACAGATCTAAACAACATAAACTTAAATTAAGTTAAAGTAATCAACGCCATCTATTGGTTTAGACTAAATAAGCGCAAGATTTGCTTAAAGCTAAATCTATTCAAAAAAATCTAAAAATTTTTAAACTTATCATCAAATTGTGAGTTTGATAAATGTGCTTAAATATAATATATAAAGTTTCAATAATAATAATAAGTCAAACCTACAGAAATGATTCTAATTAGCCTGGTTGGCATCCACAATTAATGCAGTCCAATTCGTAAATCATATTGTAGGGTTTAAAAATATCATTCCAATGTGGGTTTATATATATTTCAATCGGATAACTAAGTTAACTGTGGCTTTCTTGCTAACCTAAGGCTTAGTGAAGAATAGAATAACTAATTGACGAGAAACTGGGCAAAAACCAGTTTATCAGATAATGTTTTATATCTCCAAAATTAGGAATGGCAGTGACTATTTGTTTCTTAGTTCTATCATATTATCACCATGAGAACAAATGGAGAGCATATTTTGCAAATATGACATAGTGTGTAATAAGTAAAACCTACCGGCATAGTTCGAGTTAGCCTGGTTGGCATCCACAATGAACGCGGTGCGATTCTCGGCATCCGCCTTAGCCTCGACTCGAATAGCCGCAGTTCGGTTATACCGATGAATAATCGACGAGGTACACTCAAAGGTGTTACTCTTCTTTGCTTGCAACCAATAGCTGGGAAACTGGACATTCACCGACGAACTGGTCAAACCCTGATCGTACACTTTCGCATACGAATGTTGGTAGTAGTTTGAATTTCCGGTGATACTGTTTCCGTTCAGTGACACCAAAAGTCGGGCGGGAGGAGTGGACATCGGTGCGGTACAGGTTAGGTTCACCTGTTCGTTTCCCCGGAAGTTGGACTTTTTCCCCAGGATGATTGGCTGACCATCGCGGGGAATATCTAGAGTAAGAGAAAGGGGGGAAAGGGAAACAATGCAAAAACATGCGTTAAGATCAAATTAAAATATTTAGAAAAAAAGAGAGAGAGAGAAAGAGAGAAAGAGAACGAGGGAGACAAATAGAGAGAGAGAGAAAGAAAGAGAGAGAGAGAGAGAGAAAAAGATAAATTAGGAAAAATAGGGGATAAATTTGTAGAGAGGTTAGATTAGAAAAGAGAGGGGTAGAGAGAGAGAGAGAGAGAAAGAGAGAGAAAATAGAAAGATAAAGGAAAGAAAGCGAAAAATTAGAAAAAATGGTGAAATAAGAAAGAGAGAGATTGAAAAAGAAAGAATAAGATTGAGAGGGAGAAAGAGAGAGAAAATAGAAAGATAAAGGAAAGAAAGCGAGAAATTAGAAAAAACGGTGAAATAAGAAAGAGAGAGATTGAAAAAGAAAGAAGAAGATTGAGAGGGAGAAAGAGAGAGAAAGAGAGAGAGGGATAAATTGAAAATGAGAGAAGTAGAGACGAAATTTGAAATAAAAAAGGTAGAGAGAGAGAGAGAGAAGGAGAGAGATAAATTAGGAGAGAGAGAGGGATAAATAAGAAAAGAGAAAAGTAGAGAGTAAAAGAGAGTGAAATAAAGATAAATTGGGAAAAAAGGAATAGATTGGAAAAGAGTGGAGTAAAGATAAAGAGAGAGCGAAAGAGAGTAAGAAAGAGAGAGATAAAGATAGAGATATTGGGAGATAGAGATAGAGAAATTGGAAGAGATGGGGATAAATTGAAAGAGAGAGAGAGAGAGAGGAGTATAGAGAGAGAGAGAGAGAGAGAGAGAGAGAGAGGAGTAGAGAGAGGGGTAGAGTGAGAGAGAGAGGAGTAGAGAGATAGAGGGGTAGAGAGATAGAAGGATAGAGAGATAGAGGGGTAGAGAGAGAGAGAGAGAGAGAGAGAGAGAGAGAGAGAGAAAACAAAAAGAAATTGCAGTAAACTTACAGTAAACCCTGATCTTCTTGATCGCAATTGCAGTGTCAAAATCATTCTCGGCAAGAATCTCACACCGGAAGTCGGCATCCACCTTGAAATCGGTCCGAGACACGAACAGATTGCCATAGTTGGATCGAGTTTCCTATAGATAAGAAAGAGAGAGAGAGAGGGAGAGAGAGAAGGGAGAAAAATTAGTAAAAATAAAAACAAAAATAAAACATTATCAATCGAATTAATAAGTCAGCTTCGATCTAAAACAAGTCACATACGGATACTGTAAGATACAGAAAAAGAGAAAGAAAGAGAAAGAGAGTAAGAGAGAGAAAAAGTCAGAGAGAGAGAGAAAGAGAGAAAGTAAAAGAGAGACAGACTGAAAGGCAAAGGAAAGTTAGAGAGAGAGAGAGAGAGAGAGAGAGAGAGAGAGAGAGACAGGCAGACAGACAGAAAGAGAGAGAGAGAGAGAAAGAGAGAAATAGAAAAAAGAGTGAGATAGAAGGGGAGTCAAAGAGAGAGAGAGAGAGAGATTAAAAGAAAGAGAGTGAGAGAGAGTAAGCAAATGAGAGAGAAAAGAAGAGTCAGAGTGAGAGAGAGAAAGAGAGAGATTAAAAGAAAGAGAGTGAGAGAGAGAGTAAGCGAATGAGAGAGAAAAGAAGAGTCAGAGAGTGATAGAGAGAGAGAGAGAGAGAGAAAGAGAGAGAGAGAGAGAGAGATTGAGCAAGAGAGAGAGAGAGAGAGAGAATGAGAGAGAGAGTAAAAGAGAGCTCTCTTTTACTC
>WURS02044601.1:0-11116 GCA_011762765.2 Rhinocypha anisoptera | reverse complement strand
CTTTGTAAGGACAGTTTTTAGTATTGAGTATGATTGTTGTGATCAGTCCGACATTGTCCAGCATGTTTTGTAGTTCTAGTATTAGTTTTTTGCATGATAGTTTCTTTTTTTTATGTGCGTAATGCATTACTTGTATCATGTGCATGTGAATATATGGTGGTGACTCACCCCCTGCCACACGCCCTTGTGGCGGCTTGCAGGGTTATATGTAGATGTAGATGAGATCATGCACCCTGTTAGGCAAAGATTCATCGCCAGATTCAATCGGGCTTGAAATATCGTTTACGACGAAACCATGCACATTCATGGGCATAATACGTCATGCACCATGTGTGACGTAGCATTAAGAGCAGAAAGTGAAAAGGGGGTCTGTATTGGTTATCGAACCTGGATACAAAAATCCGGCTGCAGGCATTCCAATAGTCACAGTGCGCACCCGGCCATCGTGTTCGATCCATAGTGCCAACATAGTAAACTTCATACCCAAGATGAATAGGTCTATTCATCAAGGTACGCGACTTAGTAGGCGACTATCTTTTTCGTTGAATAATTTGTAATATTTGGTTCTGAAGTCAATATATACTTTATATATGTATTACAACTACTTCAAGTTTGTATTTAAGTTCGTCATTGCAAAACCTAACATGCGGGGAATAATATTTATAAATTTTGAGACGGTGTGTTACGGTTTCTTGACTACATTTTGATTAGCATAAAATCAGAATTTTTGCTTTTCCCGCGGAAATACAATGAAATATCTCTCTATATTTTTGTTTGCAATAATAACAAAAATAAATGGTACCAGTTGATTTACCGATAGCTTCTACTTCAGGAAAGATAATATAAATTTCTCATTGCTTAAGTCTAATTTCCTACTGCCTTCGGGAGCATTGCACCAGCCTCCTTACGGCGATTTACATGGGTAACGAATCTCCACAAGAGCCCAATGGCGTCGACTAAATCTGAACACTATATCGTAGCACCCCCCACATCTGGGTCCGCGTGCCGGTCATGTGAGAAGATTTTTCTTACGAGAATTTCTACTCTCTATTTGGGTCTTCAGTGGTATATGGACACACATGACGAGGAGAGCCACGTGTGTTAAGGAAGATATGGACTTTTGAGGTGGTGGAGGGCAGGGGTCCCAGCCAGAGGGGAAGACCAAAGGGAAGAAGGTGGGTGTAATCGAGGACATGCGAGGGGGAGTAAGGGACCGAGTGTGTGGACGACACAGGGAGGGGTGGAAAGATAAAAGTGAGGAACGGGACCCCTGAAGGCAACAGGGAAAAGTTGAAGAAGCGGAAGAATTCCTACTACTATTCTATGGTTTAATATTCCTGAAAATATTGCAAACTATTCAAATACAAATTTCTGCGAAGACCGAACGTAGGAGTACTCCGAAGGGCCACGGATAGAGGATCAGATGGGGACGAGAGGAGCGAAACGAGGACATCTTAAGGTAAAGGGCAATGTAGGGAGAGTATTTGTATTTTAGATAGAATGAAAGCTGGTACAAAGTCCAGGGTAGTTTTAGGCGTGATATGGTGCAATTCCAACATTATAATGACAAGGAGATGGCAATCATCCACTGCTCAAAAATTAATTTTATTTTGACCGGTTTCGATGTCACTGTTTCATCATCAAGCCTGAAACCTTTAATACATGATGACGGTGCAGTGACATCGTAACCGGTCAAAATGAAATGTATTTTTTTAGCAGTGAGAAATTGCCAATTCCTCATCAATATACGGGTAGAAAGTATGCAGAGTTGAAGATGGATTTATAGTAAGGTAAGGGGCTGTGGACAACGTTGCCAAATGTAATTCATTTCAGATGAAAAGAGGAGTGCAGAAATTACAAATTTTAGAAAGGTAACAATAATTTACGGATAGCCAAAAGTTTCCAAATGGTTTCACCCGATGAGGTAAAATTCACCCGTCCCGATTGTGCAGTATTCTAAAAATGCCATTAGAACTCATTGCATGACAGCATCCGAGCACTCAACCCACCCCAAGTCTCCCCACTCCCCTTTTCTTACGCCCCGTCCCCTAACCATTCGCCCCCAGAGAAAGGGAGCACCTCGACCCTTCCCCCCCGAGCCCCCATTATAGGGTCGCGCGGAAACACTTTGTTGTCCCCCACACAAAAGGGAGTTAGTCATGCGATTCAATGCTTTAGTAGATAATTTAGAAGTTCCTCCAAAGGGGGACAGTTCCTGTTTAGACCTTGCACTTTGTGTGACATTTGTATGGGTGAAAAGTTCTCGGGTTTCACACCGGGTCAGGTCCTCCCGTGTTCCTCTCCAACGTTTCGATGTGCGACTCGCCCATCGTCCTCAGATATTCAGGAATCCAAGATGAAACCCGAGAACTTTTCACCCATATTATTCGCCGGGAAAACATCAGATTATAAGTGACATTTGTAGTTGTTTTCATGTTGTGAGCGGTTTGACATTGTCTCGCATGATGTGGATGTGCTATTTTTCTGAGATAGAGCATAGGAATATTTTGCACACGCCGTGGGATGGTCAAATAAAAAGTCCCTCCGAAGGGGAGGATAGTTCCTGTTTTGACCTTGCATTTTATGACGGAATTTGTATTTTTTAATGCGTGTTTGTTGTTAGCAGTCTAACATTATCCCGCATGATGTGGATGATGTTTTCCCGTTGTTTCTTGTGTGCGAGAGGCTTCCTTCTGTGAGTAATGTATGATTCCTAACATTTTCATTTGGTAGTGCGTGTGAATGTTTGGTAGAGGCCCACCCCCTGCCACACGCCCCCTTGCGGCGGCTTGCAGGATGATACGTAGAAGTAGAGTTCTCTAGAAACCTAGGTAAGCACCAAATATATTCACACACTGCACGCCACTGCGTAGTTACGCGGTGCTCGGTGCCTCTCCCGCCGTTTACTTCCACCGTCCACCTAGCAGTTCCAGTGAACAAAGGAAGTGACCGCTCCGGGGAGGTGCGCGTTACGGACGGGTGACCGCCGGTTGGAGCGCCACCTCCGAGGGGAGGGAAGGAATGGAGTACGCGGTGTAGGGGGCGAGGGAAGAGAGGGGCGTGCCCACGTCACGCGTGGCGAGCACTCGAGTGAGAAACGAGGAAACAAGTGGTCGGTCACGCGGAACGCCCTTATAATTGAGGTGTTCTGACCCCAGTCATCGAAGCGAAGTGGGGAATGGGAAATTTTGCGGATTACGGCAGGCATAACCTGGTGCGGTGGTAATAATGTTATCTCGCGCGCTTTCACCGCTAACAGGTCGAGATGGAAGGCAAGATATGCCTGGAAATACGTGGAGTGAAAGGGAGAAGGGGGGGAGGGGGAGAGACGCTTTTAGCTGCCGAGTGCATTGTTCACCAAATATTTGTGGACCTTTGGAGAGACAGAGCGAGTGAATTCCGCGTTGATTCTTCCGCCTACTGAGACGCAATCTCCCTCGAACTCCTTCTTATGAAGTATGAAGGAATCGCATGGAGGGTCCACCTTAGTCAACTTGGTGGTAATTAAACGAACTTGAGCCACGTAAATGGAAAACAAACAAGCATAAAGGTGAGAGTCGAACTCCGCTTCGGAATTTTTCGATTCTTTTGTTTCTCGACGAGTTAGTTTCTCCCGGAGAAATATTTCTAAACTATTTTTATTATCGCAAATATTTACATCGATGTAATTGAAACTTCGCACCACAAAGTCACGATAGTGACCAGCGAATCGGGAGTGTGGGGAGTTCCACATTGCTGTCCTTTATCTCCAGGGTGTTTTCCTCAGCATTCGGAGAATATAAAAAGCATATTAAGGGCTTAGATGATAATTTAGACGTATCGAAGCTTTCAATGAATAGGTCAGTTTGAAAAATAAGGGCGGTCCTAACCTTGTCCACTTTAGTGGAACTGTGTGGTGATACAGTCACGCATTAAGATAGAGGGACCAGGTTCCTTTCCATGTCGGACGTGTTATCCCAGGGAGATCTGACACCGACCCAAAGTCACCCAGCTTGGAATTAAGCTGAAGGTGCCCAGTAGCGTCAGCGGGACTTAAATCCGGGTACCCAGGTCAGCCATCGAGGGCTGCACCTACTACTGAACTTTGGAAACTTATTTCCTATCCGATCGCGTACTAGGACACTCGTATCTTTCACTGAATTCAACTTCTACTATAATTCACCTTTTCTACCTTTTACACTTCTACTATCACCTGCATTAATCTCCAAGGTATTTTCATTATAGAATGATCACGAGTTTTTTTACTAGTATGCACATGGTTTTGTGCAAATATTTGATTTTATTTTATATTTCAATTAATACTTATTCTCTGTAGTGTACCAGTTTTATTTGTGTGCAGAATTATGTTGGCGACTGCCGTTTCAGTTTGAAACATGCAAATATACCATTTATATTCCTTTTTCTGAAAGATTAAGTCTACTCTAGTACTCTCCTTGGCCGTCGCGTATATACCATACGTCTTGTATGTTCAGAATATTTCAATCTACGGGTTTCTATCCTAGATACTTTTTGGGAATAAAAATGAAAAAAAAGGAAAGCGTAGAGATGGAAGAATTAAAGGGTGAGGTCAGAGGAGTTTGGGATACACAAGGAAACAGCCATTGGAGCTGTGGAAAAATTCGCCTGTACATAATCATGGCAACCTAACTTAAATTGCTCTCGAGACAAGCAAGGTCGGTTACGTCGGTTAAATTATACATGAGCAAACATTAGTTAATCAGTGAAAGAATGGACTGCAATCTTCAATTAGTTCTTACTTAATCGTACTTTACCTAATTATATTAGCGTTGGTGTGTATTTTTGGTTCTCTACATTACATTTTAGTCCTCTACATTATTCCATTTTTTTATATATATCCATAATACATGAATGTAGCAAGGATATCGTATGAACTCCATTACATCGGGATTATGGTTAATCAATTCGAATTCAAGATCGGTTGAAAATAATTCAATCGGTGAATCGGTTAGAGAAAAGTTCAATGGGTGAATTCATTAAAAAAATAGCGTAATAAAAACTTAATGGGAAAATATCGTTGTACTACTTTGTAGATGTAAAAATAAAAATAGAAGTAGTAAGAAAGACTACACTAATCTCCTATATTTATCTTAAATGATTAATAAAAATTACCATTTAAGTGTCCATTGGTAGATCTTCCTTCTTATTTCAGATGATTTTACTACAAATTTCATCCCAGTAGCAGAACACGCGGCACGTCTGTGGGGCATCTTGGCTCATCCTACATCCTGAAAAATCTTTTTAAAAAACTTCACGCGAGCTCACGGCCGTGGCTCATATTAGTTAGAAACGCGTGCTTCGTCTTCCAAACAAGGAAGAGGGAGAGCACGAGAATCTTTCAATTCCTCTGAAAGAAATTAGTTAGAAATTAATAACCAGTGGACTATAAATGAATAATAACTTAACTAATTAACTGACCTTATTACCTAATAAGCAACATCTATTATTTTAAGTAAGTAATGTGACATGTGTAATAAAAAGTAATTACAAAAATACCACTTAATTCCTACAAAATCTTAATTCTCCTATTATTTGGAGTGAATCTACTGTTCGAATTGTAGCTATCGGCAATATTTGTCCTTACATATACGTGCTAGCTAAGCACACGTAGAATCGAATGGAACTAAAAACCTCTCTGTGTCCCTACCACCTTCCTACAACGAGTATAGACGCTATCCTGGAACGAAAAACACATGAAAATACTAACAAACGGTTAAAGAGTTGGGGAAGGCTGAAAAAGAACGGGATTGGGGAGGGAAAGGGAGGGGAGGGAAGGGGCTAATTGCTACAAGAGTGTCCCCGAGACGAGTTTTAATTTTAAATGAAGGAGATGAGCAAGAACTAAGGAATTAAAAATATAACCCGAAAAATGATGAGCTTTAAGAAAGTAATCGACAAAAGTAAGTAAATGTAATGCTTTTCAAGTCAAATATATCTTTCAAGCTGACCATATGATTTCTTAATTTAAGAATTTGAATTTCCCCAGAATGCCTCTAAAATTTTGGAGATGTGTAAAAATGTCCTAGTAGTTGATTATATTATTGGAACAGAATCTCGGGTACATTCTTGGGACGAACCCTACCTTTGATGTGGCCTCAAAGCAGCCGTCCAGCGCTGTCCCTACCTGCAAATAGAAAAGAAAATATTTTTTTTTTAACTTTTAAATAATTTTACCTATAAATCACCAATTCTGAGAGCTCTCGTGTATAAAATATATTTTTATGTGGAATTTCAAAGTTTATGTCTCATTTAATCATGAAGCGGTTCCACGAAGTCACGCCGGAAACTATTTCCTATAATATTTAAATGTTTAAATTATAAATTATTGTTTACAATGACAATATGACACGTGGAACGTGAAATGGCAATGAAACTTCAATGAGACGTGAAAGTCGCAATTACAGCTAATGATATTTTATCATTTAACTTTTCAACTTTCGGGGTTAATAAAAGCATAACTCTTAGAAAATAAAGAAAGATCTACTTAGTTGCAGATGGTTGATATGCCTGGATTGTCGGATCACTTGCTGATCCTCTAGAAAGCAGAAGAGTGGGAACAAGAAGAGAGAGAGAAAGAGATGGGATCTCTTGTAAATCAGAGGCTTTTGCAGCACATACCAAAACGTTACACCGCATGGGTGTGGGAATTGAAATAATGTACTGGTATAATGCTCCGGAAAATTAAAGGAATGGGAGTGAGGTGTTTCAAGTGTGATAATGAATGAGTTACAATGGTCAAGTTAGCCAACGCTGTGCAACGAATAAATTACAAGTATAGGATAAGGTTGCACTTGGCTAGAGCTTATCGCGACCGCGAAGATGAGAAGGTGGAACGGTCCTTGAAAACAATAAAGAAAACTGAAAAGTTAATGCTAATAACAAGTTTACGATTGCCTTTGTCCGAGAAAAATATGGAAAAATCAAATCCAAACTGAGGCTAGTGCACTAAAATAAAACGCGAGAGACTATTGTGTGGAAGAAAAGTCATTTAAATTAGTAGGCAGTGACCTTCACTGCAAATTAACCATCGCTGCACATTAACATTGGGATAATGAACAAGGGAGAAAGTGGAACTACCCATCCACATCGAGGCAAAGATTGTAAATCAAGTGAAATATTCCAGCTTAGCTGCGATGATTGTCAAAAGAGATAAAGACTATGACATGAAATCTTACTGTATTTGTGGTTAACGAAAGATACAAAAAACAAATAGTAGAATATATATATATATACATATATTTATTTATATATTTGTATAAGTATATATTTAAAAAACCTCACCAAGGTTAAAAATAGAGCACGAATTCAAAAGGCTACAAGAAAACAGTTTTATGGAGGCTTATTTGACGGCCAGTGCCGTATAAAGTTTAGTGGTATTATGAAAAACTTGCCTAGGGAAAACCTTGGAACACGTATATGGTACTAAATTCAATGGAAAATATTATACATATGCAAAATGAATTAATAACAAAATTTAATTCAAAGATAGCGGAGCACAATACTTACGCCCGCTACATTGAAAATTCTACAGGAATAGAGCAACGGGTGACACAAAAAATCACGGATCCACAGAGAATTCCTTTCTTTCTTCAACAGCATTAACAGGAGGTAAGACATGATATGGTACTATTAATTGTTAAAATTTTTACAATACGTCCACATAAATAAAATACAATCATGACCCGTGTTTCGAAGTTATACCGTCATCATCAGGTATGACGGTATAACGTCGAAATCAGGGTCGTGATTGTATTTTATTTATGTGGACGTACTGTAAAAATTTTAACAATGAATATTAATTTGCTCAACAATGCTGGACCTCATGATGTCTCATTTATGAAACGGTACATTCTTATAGCGAAGGTAATTTAAAGTAATGACTCGAATTAATAAGTGGCACAAAATGATTATATAATAAAATATATGATATAATAATTTGGATTATTTGAAGTTAATTAGAGAGCATTAACATTTCAGACGCAGGATCGCCAGGTCCGCATTGTCAAAGTGTGAAAAAAAAATTTTACCAATCAAAATATGATATTTCCTACTACTGTCTCATAGAATACTGCGATATGTGCCAAAAACGTGTCTAAACACATTGTTTGTATTTCCTAAAGAAAGCGGCAACCCTATATTTGACATGAGATGTAATAAAATGGCCATTCCAGGAGACAGGTTATATTAAAATTCATTTCGTGTACGTGATTAATAAAAGTTCCTAATAAAATCAAGGAATAAATTTTATATTTTTGTATCAGTTTAAAAATTATTGACTACTTTACTGTAACATGATAGAGAGAAAATAATTATGAATAGTTCTAAACTATGTATTTATCGTAAAAAATGAATTATTATTTATCACAGTGAATTTCTATGGGAGTGACACTGCCCAAATTACCTTTTGCGAGAAAATCCTCGAGCTACATCCTCGTCGAACTGGAAGATCGGCACGGAAGGCACTTTGGTCGGCAACCAAGGGAAACTATCACAACTCTTTCACTTCACACCGAAGCACGTGAAACACCAAAACACTGCACTTATGCACGAAACAGTAAACTCACGCAACACTAAAAAACACTTCACATAAAATATCAGCACTTTCAAACGCACACAAATTTATTAACACTAAAATGATAGCACTACTAATACATATATATAATTAAGGAAAACTCATACGAGCAGCAAACATGAACACGCTCACACTTATACACACACATAAAAAGAAACAAAAAAAACAAAAGACTCACATAGGGAAGAAATATTTTGGTGATCCATTCCCTTCGTCGCTCTGGGTGCGTTTGTTCATGTGTGTGTGTATATATTTCAGAACCACACACGAAAGAACACTGAAGTATATATAAAGTAACCAAACTTTAAAATAAAACACACCGTTCACCTGGAAAATGTTTCTTTAATTATGGTTCGTTGACTAAAGACAATCTTCTTAACACTGCAACCGTCATTAAGGATGGATAATAGGTTCTAAAGCGTACTAAGTGTACATATTACATTTTAAAGAACGAATCTGTATTTTGCTTTCAGTTACTGCAGAAGAATGCTTCCCCCTTAATTATTGGTTACAATACTAATCTGCGATTCACTCTTTAATGTATCTACCATCTTCCATTCTTAGTCGAATACTTGGAATGATAACTCAATCATCACTGACCAATGCACTTCCTGAGCTCACTCTCCATTACCTAGACCAACTTCATATTGATACATTTCTTGTCATTAACCTTTGAAAGCACCAGTCTCGTGTATTGTACCAGAGATCACTTCTCCTCTCACTGTTTCTGTTAAATTTCCCTTGCTGCATACTCGTCCGTCCTTCATCCTTTCACTGTAGTGAACTTTCCGCTTCAACTTCCTTCAACTTCTTGGACTTCCGACGTGTTACAGTTGGGGATAAGGAAATGCACTACACATTCGGATTGAACGAGTTCCTGGCAGACGCAAGATGTCCAGTTAATTTTTCCAACACTCCCCACTCAATCACACTACGATGGATGGTATACTACTATCCCTCCCTTAAATTTGCAAAATACAGTTCAAATCATCATCTAACATACGATGATCTTTAATGGAGAAATTTTCGTCATATCACGCCTTCCCGCTTATCAAATTTTATAGCAACTGCAATGGGTCATTCCTTTCATTCGTGAAAAAGTATCCGTTGATTTCCATCGTCTTCCGCAGCGCACCTAATCAGTCGCTAAGTTGGGGTCCACAGTGGTGGAATCACAACGCGATTCGACAAAGGTATTGTGACAACTTTAACAAGTTAAACTGCCCTTTTGATACAACTGCGAAATAATTTCGTCTGCAATAATTTTCTTCGCTATCGGATCCTCCGCGCGTAGCACTCCCGCGCGAGTTGATTAGTGCCGATTTATATAGCACAGTCGGCGTAAGAATATGACCTGTTTTCCAGGATGTACGAGTACTACTTTATACTGTGGAACGATATGGTGATAACTGTTCCTGTCGTGATTGGCCCTTTTTCAATTTTCCGTGGGGCAAGGGATCTCGCGCAACGTTCGTCAGCTGGCGCGACGCTAGCGCTAGGTGGGTGAACCTCTGTGAATCAGTACATGTCATCGAGAAAAGACGGCTATTGTGAGTGAAGACCGGTGGAAGCTGAACTTTCTGTGATATTTTCACCGAAAGAAAAGTGATTTTGAGTGTATATTTCTAGCTGGTAACAAAAGTCGTATTGTTAATACGTAAAATTTTTGTTTATTTCTAACTTTTCTGCATGGGTTAAAGAGTGGTAATTAGAATACTTGTTTATTCTTAATGATTTAATTTCCCTGTTCACTTCACGGAACACGTGTGTTTGAGGTAAACTGCCGCTTCTTATTTGTCTTTGATAATGCGATAGAACAAAATGACGGTTAATTTGATGCAGTTTACGTTACAGTATAGTCAAGCAGAGGGAGGTGTCCGAATCGCAGCACTTATCTTGAAAGTCTCGAGGGAACGAGGCGCGCAGTCCTTCCAGACATGGGTCAATCAAGCTTGCATGCCCCTGCTTTCTCAGGACGACGCTGCTTTTTGTTCAAGACTACACTCCGAGGTCACTTGCTTGTCCTGCAGTAATCTTAACATTAAACACTCGGTGACATCATGAGGGAGTTGACGTTTGTACTTCAGTAAAACAAAACGCGCATTCTTAATTTTGGGCGATGACTTCCCATAGTTCCATATTGCCAATTATAATGCAGCAGATCCACACTTGCGATAAAACATCTTCGCGACAAAATAACAGTATTTTTCCGTCTTCATTGATATTCTTAGAGCTGTAGTGACGCTAATTTCTTGGATACCCTGCAATGAAGAACAGAAAAAAATCAAAATTCAAGTAATCGACACAAAAATGGTAGAAAATCAATGAAGATGAATGTCGATAAGCGTTAATATTCAACAGTTGAGTGATTCCGAAGTAGCTGCGTGGTAGCCCAGTGTGGAAAGCGTCTGGGGGGGGGGGGGCCGAGCCCCCCTTTAGGGATCGTTTCCCTTTCCCTCTGGGGAAAAAAAAAGCTGGGGGACAAAATAAATCGGAGGACCGGCGGGTAGGGAAAAGGGGTTTGTT
>WURS02044590.1:0-10000 GCA_011762765.2 Rhinocypha anisoptera | reverse complement strand
AAGCCTGATGGCTATTTTAACTACATACTACTTTAACCCATATAGCTTTTATAATTTAGAACTTTCTTAATAATAACAAGTAGAGCTCAGTACTCTTTCCTTTTCCACT
This sequence comes from Rhinocypha anisoptera, assembly GCA_011762765.2. Classification (NCBI taxonomy): domain Eukaryota; kingdom Metazoa; phylum Arthropoda; class Insecta; order Odonata; family Chlorocyphidae; genus Rhinocypha; species Rhinocypha anisoptera. The sequence continues at coordinate 9,891 of WURS02044590.1, read as the reverse complement.
CTCAGTGAGAGTCTCACACATGCACCCTCACTCACTAAAAACCGAACAAGAGTGCTAGTCACCAATACGGTCATCATCAACTTAACAACTCACTTTTTATTATTAAAGTCGAGTATCTGAGCCAATTACAACACACAACAATCCAAACAAGGGCGATCACTGATCATAAGACCCAAGGTAAACCCTTTACATCTTTGTTATTCTATGTACTTTCTTATTAAAGTTGTTTTAAGATTGGAATCAGTACCGTGTTGTATAAGTCTCTCATTAAACGTCACAATGTTTAGTACAGCGATTGTTGCTTGAGAGTTGAATTGCGTGAGTTTGAGGATTTACTATAATGTTTTTTGTTTTTAATTACAATCAGTTCTTTGTTGACAATAAAACAAAAACTCGGATGTTCAATCACGAAGTTGTTCACATACAAGTCGATAGATGGCGCATTTCAAAATTTACGAATCTACATTTCACTACACGACATTTTCGCCCCTTTTCCGGAAACAATATTTTTTTATTTCCAATATAAATAGTTTTTGAGTCATGTATCTCACTTTTTAGATTACTGTGTTTTGTCACATTTTTATTCGTCATTGAACAATTAAATAAGAAGACAACCTTTTTAAAAAAACAGATTCACAAATGTTTAAAGATTATTCTATAATACACATAAAATCTAGACTTGTAAGTTTTGATACTTTAAATGCTTGATTTATGATCTAAAAACCCGAAATTTTGTTAATAGTACAGTTAGCATAAAAAGACATTTCAATGCAAACTTCAGACTTTTAAAAAATATAATTAATACTTTATTTAGTATATATATAGATAAAATGCTATTATATTTAGATTGAGGTTCATCATTAGGTGAAAGGTAGAAAGTTGGCAAACATGCATGTGCCAAGAGCAAAGTAGATGCCTTGCCAGAGTGGAATCAAAGAAGTTGTGTGTGGACCGAGAAGTTGTTTGTTAAGAATGTGACAAATGGCCCAGTAAGGCCACGGACCGGAAGAGAGAAGGAATCGAGTGGCGACCTGAACGTTCATGGATGTGAGACACAGCAGTGCCAGTGCCGCCGAGTGGATGGCAAAGGGAAGACAGCGTCCGCTTGCTACCGCCTCGGCACCCTCACCAACCGACACACGCCTTCTACTGCCTAGAAGTGTCTCCGACAAGCCACACCCCGAGCGTGCTTGCATCAAAGTCTTCCTCACTTCACACCTTGAAAGGTATGTCACTGAGATCCAGAGAACAACTACCAGAATTGGTGTGGCAAGTAGAAAATTGGGAATTTGCTTCAGTTGGTAGTAGTTGAGAAATCCAACGTTCCAGTATCGACGTTGAACCGAGGAGTAGGAAAGGGGAAGTGTGTGCGTGCACCACTCGGGTCTCACTGTATTGGGCAGTGTCTCACAAGAATTTTGGTAAGCATACACTTGGAATGTGAAGAATGGAAATGTGACGAGGAGTGCCGATGCCAATGTAGCCAATGGTATCGAGCAAACTGCTCGCCACTCTCTACTGGTACATGCATCAATCCATCGAATCACTTGGTAGAAAGCAATGTAGCCAAAGGCTACCAAACCTAGTGAGAAACAATCAATTAAATCAACACACTTTGAGTTCAATAACAAAGCTTACCATTAGATCGTGTTGCAGTTGCAATTGCCAAGAGAACCGAGCTGCCCACTACTGATTGCTTACGATACAACAAATATAGTGCCGAAAATGTCACTGAAGAAAATAACGATTCGGTATAGAAGGCAGTGAAGAATATTGATGCAGGGTTGTAAGCATATATTTTCATTACATCAAAAGCAAAATTGGGATTTTGGAAAATTATCCAAGTTAATTGAAGCAAAAAGTAGCCACCAATAACAAAACAAGCAAGATTGACTAGATATGAAGATATGACAAGTGTTGAGATAAAACAAATATCCACTGGTAAGTAGTTAGTCAGACTTTGAAGAACTAGAGCAACAGAACGCACTACAAAGGGATAACCAGGCAAAAATGCCAACATTGCCTCTTCCGGATAGCCTTTCTTCAAGGCAATCGTCAAGAAATACTGCGCATCCCATCTTGCTAACGGCTTGCCTAGTATTGCTATAAATTGATCAATCGTAGATAAATTTGATAATCGATTCTCAAAATAATCAGTTAACAATTCGTTTTGATAAGCATCAGCTCGGTGGTCGGGAAAAAGAAGATCACTAACAATAGCTAGAATGGTTAGCTTTAACCTCGAGCTTAGACAAATCCGAATCACTTGTCGAGTCAACATGTTTATCCTAGAAAAAACGGATTTGTAATCACTCATATTACAACATTAGTGCAGTAAAACTCTTACCGAAACAACCAAAAAGCTCTTCAAAAACAATAACAAAGCATTCATGTCAAAATCACATGTTAACTCCAAAACAATGTTACGTCATCTGTGAACAATACAAACAAAGTTTGAATTTAAAATCAAGTGAAGTCTCCATGCAATTTACCAATGTAAACAATTCACTATATATTTTTACAAAATAAAAATTATTAAATGTAAATGTTATGAAATTCTATTACTATATTTCATTCATTACTTTAGGTGAGTTTTTGTTATTTCTCAAAAATGATAGAAGATAATCAGATAAGACTCATTACAAGATAATATACTTGTTTCAAGTCAAACAATCCCACGTTTGACCCAAGTTTACTAGACTTTAGAACTATAATTCTACTGAGTCAATTTTTATTAATATTAATAGGGAGAGTAAATGTAATAAAATAAAATAGGAAACAATTTTAAAGCATAAGTTTAGAAAGATTTTGTTGTGGAGTTTATGGAGTTGTGGATTCTGAAAACTATTCTTAGCAACTAATATAAAATAAAATAGGACATTGGTTGGAATGAGAAATTTTGGAATGGGAAACTTTGGAAAAGCCGGTAAAAATTGCATCTGGTTTAGGTCCTCGGAGGTTGGGCCACTTTCCCAATTCGGGTGATAGTGGCTCGGTGGGAGGGTAGTGGCACTACCACAGCTAAAGTAAAAAGATGAAGCGAGTCTAGTGTGGTGGTGGCGACCAATAGATCTCGATTGCCACTGAAAAGAGGATGAGTCTAGATTTGTTCCCAAGGTATCCCATCGGTTGTCAATGCTAGTCAATGCTGGTAAAAATTATCAGATTAATCGCATTATTTCTCCCATATATTTCAGGTGTGCTTTTGTCATTGTTATTCCTCTGGGCTAACTCATTATGCCGAATTACTTCCAATTGAGTACGAGCAACTTTGGAACACTCCAAAACTGCTCTAAAGTTGTTTTCCAGAAACTCTAAGTTGAATCAATTTCCAGTCGAATTGTTTTCTTTAACTTGAAAACAAATCAATCGAATAATAATATGTTTGAATTTTATTTGATTCTATTTCTTGCTGTCTAGTTTGAGTAGTTTGAACACCGCCTCTTTCGAGCGTCAGTCGAGATCTGCCTGGCACTTGTATGAGAAACATTGTTGTGCCAGTCACCCAATGGGGTGTGCGCGATCAGTGGAAGGCGCAACAATAGAATAAACTAACTGGCGCGCTAAACCGCGGAATGCTGGCCAACCGAGATCAGTGATCATTTGCTGCTGGGCTGCGCCTCGCGCTGCCGTCGTCTGTCGTGCCACCCGCCCGCCCGCCGGTCACTCGCTGCCACCGCAAAGCGTCACTTGTTCCTCGCTACTCTTATTATCATTGGTCATTCGCATTGCCTTTGACCAGAAGGCATTTTTTTCAACTCACCCAGAAAACCTCTACCAAAAGTGACTCTGATGCACTTCGAGTTCTTTGATTAGTTTCCTCTTTCCTGGTTGAAAACGGCCTCCTTGTGGTTGAGTGAGGCCATGTGAGCCGCGCTTCATTTCTTTCTCACCTGGCTTCACTCGTCTCGGTAGACGACCGCGCTGCAGCCATGGGACCACTGTTTGGTCCACGAAAGGAGCCACGTGGCTCCAAAAGACTCAGTCCAAATCGTCAGTCGGAGTCAAAAACTGATCTATTGAAGTTTAATTCAAGCCATCATCATCTATTACAATCACAACAAGAAACGTTGTCCCAACTCACTTCATCGACCTCTTCTCTTGTGTCCTCTAGTCTCCACAAACCGAATGGCTTTACTCGAAGCAATGTTTACTTTCTTGTCATGAACGTTTTGATGAGTCTACTAGGCATACTCTTTGCCATTGGTGCTCTTTTATTTGTCATTCAACTACAAACTCGAGTCGAGAAGCTCGAACATCGTTGTGCACGTTACGAGTTTCTTCTCAACCGACTTCATCGAAAAATCTCGGAGAGTTCGGGAGAGGAGAGTTGGAATAGTTTTGTGAATGACCACGCTGGCCAAGAAGCTACATCTGACCCGATAGCAGTGAAACAGTCGACGCCCGATGACAGTGATTTGATCAAACTGGATCGGTTCGACCAGATGATTCACGAGGTAAGTTGACACTACCTATTCACGCGTTACCCATTTCACAAGTGTGACCTGCGACTATTTGCTAGTTTGATTATTTATATGGTTGACAGTCTGACTGTCGCGACTAAGGGTCATTAGTCGCCATGAGTTGTGAGTCGAAGCTTTTTGAAACAGTCGTGCCGGTTGATTGTTATCCATCGAGCAGCTTTGTTCTCACCGTGCTTGTTGTCTCTTAAGTCTGATTGCCGACCAGTGTCGGTTAGTCGTCTGGCTTTCGCACTTGGGCCCGCTCAATGGCCTGCGGCGTAACACAATCCTCTTGGCATGGCCATATGCCTGTGCTGCAATCGGCCGTGTTCACCCATTCACCACTTGGTACACTGCTTTTCAACTCTCTAATTCCGTAATCTCTTGTGGTGTTGGCATCCGTTGATGCAGACCAAGTTGGAAAGATTAAGGCCATCGATTGTGAGTGAATGGTGTGGTTGACAAAGGCATTCGACAGTGCAGCATAAAGCCATTCCAACGTGGCCGCGGCCACCACTTCGATTGGTTTTCTATTTCTCCATCTTGACCTTTGATCTCGTAGTTGTTTACTTTTGCTCGATTTCAGAACTGACTATGAGTGAAGCAGAACTAGGTGTTCGCCAATTGGCGTATGCCTCTGCCACTACTACTAATGATTGGTCTCAATTGCTAGCTAGCCCATCAATCTTTTCTCGGCATGTATCGTTTGTCCACGCAGAGTGCCACTTGAATTCCAGGTGTCAAGTCTGACAGTACAATTGACTCAGATGACTCACAATTTGTGCGTTTTCTTGAGGACATTTCAAATAGTACATTTCAAGCAAGCTGAGCGACAATGACGAATAGAGCTTTCTCACAGATCGATTTTACTCTGTTTCATACTAATCCTCACCGGTCTGGTCTTGATTTTCAATTATCCATCTCTTGGCATAGATCGAAACTTGAGCTCTATTGATCGAACACATCCTGGGTGCACACTCCCAAGAGTGTTGATCGCCATCAGTAATTGAACGCATCATGAGCGCACTGACTCGATTAATTGGAACTGCACGGTGGGCAACAGCTCGCTGCACCAATCTACACTGCGATTCTTCGCACTACTCGCCGTAAGACGGCCGGGTGCTGTCTCACATCGCACCGTTTGCCACCTATCGCGCCTGAGATCAGTGCGCTCACACTCCACTCAGTGGCGCCTTGCCTGGCCACTGGTCGGCCAATGGCGTACTTCTTTGCTTCACTTCTTTGCCACTCGAGTCTCATCCGATCGCTCCTCTCCACTTGGTCACGCTTTGCCATTGCACCATCCAGTGCCCCCTGTACCGGCGCGATTATCACTCTTGCCCTTCTCTAAGACTCTCATTGATTGCTTCCATCAAACGGTTTATTCAATTTGCTGTCCAACTGACTCTATCTACAAAAAACATTAGTATTTCGATACATTTGCAAGAACACGACTACTGTTTGTGATAGCTCATTCGTCCTGGTTGTTCTCGCGCCCTATCTTTTTTCTTGAAACTTGTGATCACTCAATCCTTCTCAATTAAGATGTTCGAATTGCTTGTTTTTCTCATTAGTTTTGCTGACACCTTTCTCTCGAGCTGAATAAACACTTAGTAAAATAAATATAAAAAAATATATATGTTAGAGTGAAATGGCTTGCTACCGTAGAGCTTTGCGGTGGTGCCCTCTGACCTTTGTGGCGAGTCCGCCTCCAGCCGCAATCATCATTAGCGGGCCATATTACAGTCTCGACTGATGGCCTCGAGTCGAGTCGTGCGCGCGAAGGGTCGAAGGCAGGGGCGCGAGTTTGACTTGGATTGTTTACATTGACTAGCTTGTTTGCACCAACCATCGTGGCGCGCGCTGGTCTGTCGAGTGCTATCGTGTTATGTCATTTGGGGCTATTTTGCCGTCTCACTTGTTACAAGCAGACTTGTTCCCTCTCCATGCCAGATGCTTCTCGACCGATCTGGAGCGAGTAGAATTGGCGCATCACACGCAGCCGCATCCCGTGGTCGAAGGCATCACTTGGCAGTGACACTTGCCTTGCCTCCTTGTCATGCTCCTGGCAAACCATTGGGTTTTCGATCAAATTCTTTCCCCTCTCTCTTTCTCTATCGACCTGTCACAGATAGATGCCATTGCTTGTGACACTTCCAATCAACTATTGCTTCTATTTAAAATGTGGTTTTTAGTTGTCTTAGACATTTTTGTGTTTGTCATCGTTTATCGATCTGTTCAATGAAATGTTTTGTTTTGTTTAACTTCATCTTGGTAGGTCTACTTGACAGGAAAATTGATTTGAGTTCAAATGCGAAAGGTGATCAGGGGCTATTCATCAAATTGCGGTAGTTATTCATTCACTTAGGTAGAGCGATCCACTAAGAAAGCTGTTTTTTTCTTCATTTGTTTGTAGTTTCAGCCTAAAGCGTGCACGCGATGTCTACGCTTTACTCGCGTGGTATAATTCTACATCTATTAGTAGATTGGTAATGATAAGTGCAGTGTGTTAACGAGTCTAGTGTTCATTTTTTCCCTACTTAAGTAGCTCTGCCATGGCCAGGAGAACTCCTAATTGGCTCTAATCTTTATTTGATTGGTTGTGATCGATCCGGTATGCGATTGCATCGTTAATTTCCACTAGAACTCAATACTTATCCGACATCTCTGCTCAATTTGCATGAATTGGACTTGATCGATTCGGATTGGCATCTTGTGGCACTGTGATTCAACTGTTCTGCCTCTCTCTCTCTCTCTCTCTCTCTCTCTCTCTTTCTCTCAACATAGGACTGAGATTCAATATTGCTTTGAAACGCAGTAAATTACACTATTGACGTGTATAATAGTTTAGAGGGTATTTTGAAAGCATTTTCTTTTATTAATAATACTATTTTGTTATAATTAATTAGAATTTTTAGATTTATGTTGCAAGCTTTTGAGTTGAATTTGAATTAAATTTGTTGACGTCTGGTGGTATCTAATGCACACCACGCAGATTATCACCGGTCACAGTTTGGTGTCTTGGAGTCTTTTTGGTAGCACTCCACTGGTGGCACCCATTGGCAGCCGCGGCACGTAACTTCAATTGCTTGGCAACTCACCATGCGATGCGCGCTGACTAGTCCATTTGCAGTGACATGCTTTACTCGTGATTGGCTGCCTGGTTCTTCTGGTCTTGCGATCGGCTGCGATCCAGTAGTCCGCTTCGGTGCCTATGAGCGCGCGGTTCACTTGGCGCGCCGAGTGTTTACTCCCATTGGTGGGCTTGCTAATGAATTGCCAGTCGCGCATTCTTCAATGGGTGCCTTTGTGGCAGTTGGTCGATATGTAGCGAGATCACTTTGCACCGCATCATTGCAATATTACTTTCTGGCAAGTGATGATGATTTACACTGTGATCTCTTCACTTTTAGCCGTCATGGCGGCAGTTTACTTTCAATTGATCCGAATCTGTTTATATTTGAACAAATTCTTTACTTGACTTGTGCGATTTGACTCTACACAACTCAAGTCGAGTCTTCTGGAGTAGGTTTATAATCCAAAATATTTCCGGGACATAAATCTAGTATTGATATAACACGATATTCTCACCTCAGGGACTCGCAATCAATTGATTTGTGGTTTGGGTTTGGTCAGTGGGAGACACTTGTCTAATGGTTAGTGACGTGTGGTGAGTAAGACCACCGCCGGGCTGGTACCACTCGGTCGCTCGCCTCTACGGTTGCCTGCGGACACGGTGGCAGTGAGTAACCCAACACTTGTGCCGCAGTGCACTCTTTACCGTTCATCTTGGATTGAAATTATGCCTGAGCAAATGAGCAGGTGAATCAGTCTACTTTGATCACTTCTGATTGCGCTCACTCTTTCAAACTTCTAGAATACCAACCGGGTGAATTAAAATATTTTAAACTAATATGCTATGAATAATTTAGAATTGTTTTATGCTAAAGTATAAACAAAGTTCTACGAACATCTTATCAGATTGTAAAGTAGCGTTCAAATGGCTTCAATGACTTCAAGTTGGATTCCAGTCAAATAAATATTCACAAATTTGGTAATTTAAAACTTTATACCTACTTATGAAAGTTTACATTACTTCATTGATTAAAATTTTCCGAAGATTCTAGATAAACTTTGACAACGTTATGGCTTTCAAAAAGGTCTTTTGAAGTTTTGTTGTCCGTTACTCAAAGTGGTGCCTTTGTTCTGCCAAATTGGACTATGTGCAGAAGTGTTGGGTTACTCAGTGATGAGCGATGGCACTCTGCAGGAACCATTCTGTGCCATTCATGCAACCAGCCTTCCATACCACCCTCAATGATTGCTCACTCCCAACGACATCGCTCTCCCACAGAGGTGCTAAGTTATTTCCTTTGCTGGGTACTTCATCTCTTCCTTATGTTTCTGGGATTGAGCTGTCATTCAATTAGAGGAGGGTTATAAATCAAAGCCCACTGGTAGGGAGACCAATTCTCCAATCAGTGTTACGGAGCTGGTAGGCCTGGTCTCTGATAATTTAGTCTTTTTTATTTGATTTCTCACTTTCGATTTAGTTTAAAGTACAAAATTTAAAGTGTACACAAGCTTTAGGAAAGAAACAATGCCCTAGGACAGACTGAGGTTTGCTTTGGCCGGCTTAATTTAATTTGGCTCTCTGGTGCAAGCCTGAGTGCTGTTGGTGAGAGGGCACCTAAGCGTGGTGCAAGTGCGACTAACACCTGCCACCCTGTCTCATTACACAGAGTCTGCAGCGTCACTGGAACCGCAACGCCACCGCCTTTACTCAACTCTTCCGTCACCGACGCGACGTCTCGCCGGGCAACAACTTTGGCCAATGCGTCTGCCCACCCGGTAAGTGGCTTTCTTCTAGCTCCACAGTAGCTTCCCTCCTGCTGGTTGTCTCTTATGTGATGATTGGCCCCAAGACTCGGTTCTACCATTGATTAGCATTGCTTGCTGCCTAGGGGCCACCTGTCTAATGGCTGAGATTACTCAGCTGCACAGCACGGATTATTGCCAGCCTGGTGGGTCATCACCGATGGCTTGGTCAGTGAACTGCATTCTGAACTGAATTGAGGTTCCATTGCCTCCCAATCGATCAGACGAGTGTACTGCACGCATGCTTCCATTGACCTTTCTAGTTTGCCGAATCGTCGATTCTTTTCTTTTCTCTTTTCTATCTTCCTAATTGTCTTCAATTTCACCCCGCATGTTTTGGTTGCCCAGGAATTACTCCATTATGTGGGCATTACAGGGTGTAACGACTGTATCTTACGTTTTTAATGGCATTTGCTCTATCAAACATCGCACACCCTTTCAAGTGCTTACGATTGTTTGCAAGCTTGATTTTGAAAGAACCATGCCTGTTAAGCATAGGAAAGTGGCCTCGAAAAATGAAACTCGGAATATCCGGAAACTGATTGCAGGG
>WURS02044579.1:0-11149 GCA_011762765.2 Rhinocypha anisoptera | reverse complement strand
CTCCTCCCCTACCATTCTCAAAACTTCGTCATTCGTTTTCCTCTCTGTCCACTTCTCCTTCTTCATCCATCGCCAAACCCACATCTCAAAAGCCTTCAATCTATGTTCATCATCATTTCTCATGGACCAGGTTTCGGATCCATATAGTGCTACCCTCCATATTAGGGTTTTTACTAATGTTTTCTTCAAATCTTTTGTTATGGTCCCTCTCATTAACTCTTTCCTTTTCGCAAAGGCCTCTTTTGCTAATGAAATTCTTCGTCTGATATCAATTTTTTCATTTTATCGTACTGGTTTTCTTCCGAGGACTCGAAGAAACAGTGGATAAGAAATTTCCTACATCATGTCTATGTATACAATGCACGTTCGTGGCAGATAATGGAGTGCTTATTTCCGAAAAAGGACGGTTTTATTTTTTTTTAATTTAAGTTTCCCTCCACGAGAATCACGAAGTAAGAATTGAGTTCTTTTTATAATGTAATTTACCTTTCGTTAACTCCGTCCCATTACCCTAATTCTTTCTCCGAGGGAATGTATCTTGTTATAAATAAATTTTACTCCGTGCCCTTGCTTTCTTCGATCGTAGCGTTGTAGTTACGGGAAAGTTGCCCCCATGTAACTTCTCAAACACTGGTAATATAAAAAGGTTTCCGAATGACTTTTAATTAAGAAAAAGTTACTTTTCACCACGCCTCATCATCCAGAGTGGTTACCTGGCCGAACGCAATAATGGATTAAAACTGTAATTTGCACAACCCTGAGAAGCGTTTCCGGGAGTGAAAATCCAATTAAATACCAGTGATCTTTTTCATATTTGAGGCTTATCAATGCCTTTTTTACACTTATTGTGGAACATGGAATTAAAATTCTTAATTAGTAAAGGATGTGGATGTTACCGTTTCTCCCTATGCAGTTCTTAAATATTGAAACATCATTTATATTGATACTCTTGTATCAATAATGATAGGTGTAGGTCAATTTCGAATATCATGGAGCTTGTTTATATTTACTTGCAATTATTGTGATCATAATAACTTTATCTGTCATTTTTTTTATCTCCATTCCATGATTTGCAATATCCTTTAAAAAAACTTAAAGCATGGGATATTATAAAATTCAGGTGAATTGGTTCACTTTAATTCTGTTCAAGGATTACTTAGAATGTATCTTAAATAGAACTCTTCATTGGCTGTTTAAATTAAATAGAACTCCTGTGGTATGAAATAAATACGATATGGCTCTCCTTGATAAACAGACACCCATCATTTGATTGATACGTAATTTCATTGAATGAATTAATTCATTTATCTAAGACCTTGCAGGGTATGACCCTGACGCTGTACCTGTAAAATGTACTTCTAAAGGATATTACAAATAATGTCTTCTTGAGGGTTCAACCCATATATGAAACACTTCTCTTTAAACATGTTTCGCTGTTATAAAAAAATGTCCTATCCTTAATAGTATTATTTTCGCATGTAGTTGTAACCGGTCACCCAAAGGGATCTCAATTAACATCATGTCATATTCCACTTTAAAATTAATGCTACATGAAATGCACTCACAAATACAAGGGGGGAAAATCATCAATTAATAGAATCATTTCATTAATATCGTGTATTTGCCCGAAAATTTGCAAAATTAAATCACCTTTAAAGAAATGTCTATTACAGCTAGTGCACTTGTTCCAACGTTTAATGTATTGGTTCAAATAGTTTGTAATCTCTTCCCATGTTATGCTGTTTATGCCTCTGGCAAATATTATTTCACCTCTCCTTCGTAGTAGCGGTATTTAGCTAAGGTCGTTTTTCACCTCTAGACCTAGTATAAAAATATGCATAAAATATATATTTTATATAAACTACTCCGGTATGATAAAAATAAATAGTTTTACAAACTTTAAAAAAAACCACATTAAAATTGTTTTACATATTCTTTCTGGATTCTCAATCCGAAATACATATATTTCTTTTCAGTCATGAAAATATAAAGAATTAACACCGTGCCAAGTATGAGGCACAGGTGGTCCCCGAGTAACGTAATTAATTATTTTTAGAATCAGCTACGTAAGTCGAAATGAGCATATGTCAGAAATTAATTCCATAATAACAGTAGAGCTGGTAAAAACGCGTAAAAACTGTTTTGTTGAATAAAAATCAATGGATATTTACGAAAATTTGTTTTTAGTGAGCAGCGTAGTGTGACTATCACATAAAAAAGGCCGGTTCATCTTGAACGTAAGAACAACGTTAGAACTTAACTTAAGAAATTAAGGGTTGGACATATGTGTGGGAACGAGACCGTTCACTATACGCCTCTTAACACAACGCGAATGATTGCCTATGTTCATCTTTTACGTTATTTCCTTAAGTTGCCCAATCACCACGGAGATTGAGTTCTTAAGTTATCCAATCACAAGCGTTCGTGGCGTGCACACTAGCTCCAGCAGTGGACAGGAAGTAAAGCACCAACATAAACAAACGTGAAACAAAAAAAATCCGTGTTAATTGATTTCGTGAAAAATGAAAATCACTTTCGCAACTCAGAAACCGAGCTTCACCGCAATTATTTCCGTCAGTGTCTGCTAATATACAAAACAAGGGAAAGTAGAAACATTCTCATTGGTCAACTTAGAAAATGAATGAAGTTATCTCATTGGTTGAACTTAGTAGGCATAGGCCACTGTGAACAATAAAAGATTTAGGACTTAAATTATGTCGAAGTTACGTCCTTAAGTTATGTTCTCATGGTTAGTGTGAACCGGCCTTAATGCTTCGAAATATTTTATCCACACTTATGCTAAATGCTTATGTAAACTACTTGTGCAAAATGGTATTTTTTTCGACGGCTGCAGTTTGCGTGAGTACGGATTTACATAAGTCAAGGCTTGTGTAATTCGGGGGGACGTCCATTTGGCGGGAAGGCGGCCGCTACCCTGAACGCCAAAAATCCAGGTCGTGATATGTTTAATGAGGTACCAAAAAAAATGGACTCTTTGAAACATGTCTAAATCATTCACTTTTCGAATTCGGAAGGAGTCAATTTAAGTAAATAAAAATTGTTTCCCCTTATTCGTCTCTTTTTAACTCTTTTTTTTCCTTCGAATAGTCCATACTCTTATCAATTTATCCTTCCACGCGCAGCCGTCAAACTCCAATTTCAATTACAATTTTCTTCTTTTCAAAACCCCCTCCTTCTCACTAACAGACTTGATTAACCACTACCCAGGGGCTCCTTATATAAAGCGCCGCTCCTATTTCTCGACACACCAAAACCACAGCTGTTCAACGTACGACGTACCCAATCAGCAAAGTCATGTGTTTAGTATGTGCTGAGCATATTCTCTCAGCACATTGTAATAGGCTGAACATATTTTAGAAACACAAGCTCAGACTATGACAAATTGCACTCCTCAGCACATTCTCAGAACTTGTGCTGGTGTAGGAGCTCAAAGCACTTGTGCAATATTAGTTCCATTAGCATATGCTAAGAATGCTCTCAGACGGCGTTAGTTCCTCAGAATATGTTTTGAAATTTTTCTTACAGCAGCATATGTTGGTCATTAGTTACTCATCATATGCTTTGTAAATGCTATCAGCATAAGGTCCCCTCGGAATCAGTTGAGAATGGTCCCAAGACTCTTCATAACTCAGCACAAGTTGAACGCAATTAATAAACCCCAATTACTCACATCACATTATCAATTACTTCAATTTACGGCTTCATTTACTGATATTAAATTATTAAAGCTTTTTAAACGGTAACTTAAAGGGAACTGGAGATATTGAAACCAAGATATTATATAATCTTTTTTTCATTTTCATTACTATAAAGGACAATAAATTCATTATTTTGTTAAACACAATCTGGTTCCCTCAATATATAGGTGAAAATCTTATATTAAAGTTTACCGCACATTATTATTCTTACTCAGCTATAAATAATAAAGTAGCTCGTTCAGCAGGTCAGCGGGTAAATTTCAAATACACCTTAAATTGAATGTATTTTTATTTAAATTTGTTGTATATTACAGAACATACCATATATTTATACATCATTTATTTTCTTGAACTCCTATTGAAGATTTAATGTTGGGCTAATAGGAGTCAGGCACGTGTTGGCCTCTACCAGCCTCCTACTTGCCCTGGCCTTGGAAATGAAATCCTCGGAGACTTTGATTATGGCATCTGTAACAAAAATGAAAGCTTTGGTAAAATTGTAAACTAGGGAAGTGTGAAAGTGCTCCATTATTCAATTAATAAACAAAGTACAAATGCAATAAAGACAAAATTCACCCAAGATTTGGATTCCAAGCAGAAATAAGTTTTTAATGTGTTACTTGTTAGTTAGTCCATACAACATTTGTTTCTCATTTTTGCCTGAACATTTTATCTAAAGCATCTTGTAACGGCTGGTTGGAGTAGAATTTTGGATTGTTGATTGCTGGAAAGTTTTTGTTTGGTGTTTGCGTAACGGCAACAGCGGGGATTGTTGTGTAGGGAAAGCGGGGACTGTTGAGTACGAATTGTTGGAATTGTGAAGTGAGAAAAGGGAGATTAAAGACGTAAATTTGGAAGAGTGCGGTGGTTTTTTTGGTTTAATCCCGAAGAGGAGAATGGTACAAATAATTATGACGTTACAATCTCAAAATTTTGTTGGAGACTTTTCTTCCAGAACACTAGTATTATAATTCCACAATTAAACCTAATTTTTCAACACACACAGCCATAAAATCTAGTAGTCTTGATGGATGTATGATAATGCATATAAATATATAATTTCTATACCAGTTACTAGTCTTTAAATCCAATACAGGTGATTTAATGTACGCATTCTAACCCTAAGACTGGTATATATGACATGTTAAAAATAGATACAGCATATATAATCTTTCATATACTTAAATCATATACCGACAAGTTTACATAATAACTATGGGGTTCAGTTAACTAGTTTACATAATTACTATAATATAATAACATTTAACACCAAGAGAGTCATCTTGTTCATTATAGCACGAATATTTGATCCATTAAGATGGATTGCTCCTATTGTGTTCTGGGAAAAATAGCTAATGCATAAGCTGTGGAAATTCAAACTAGGGTGGGATGATGAACTCCAATATTTGTGTTTTCACTTAGTATTATCAAAGACACGCGTTGTACCAATCAAAACGCAATCTATTCCGCGTTTGGAACGTATGGGAGCGATCTTATTGTCCAAACTTATAAATTGGTGTTCAATAGCATATCGGGGGCTGTAAAAGTAACTCATGTATTCGCGCGGACAGATTCTGGTACTGTTGTTACATGGTTAGACTCACCACCCCATCGTTTGAAAATCTTTGTAGCTCACCGTATTATGCAAATCAAGGAAAATTCAATTACTATCACCTGGTATCATATCAGAACGCAGAGTAATGCTGCAGATTTAGGAAGTCGGGGTTGTTTACCTAGGGAACTATTACATCAAAATTTGTTATGGCATGGGCATGCATGGCTATCGGGACCCTTTGCTAATTGGAACACAAGCTCTTTCAAACCAAATAAATTAAAAGATTTATCGGATATAAAGCATTTCCAAGATTCCTTCTTCACAGTATCTCTGGAGACTGATTTGGAATTCATCAAGCGCCATTCTTCTTGGTCTAATTTGTTAAGAACGGTTGCGTATTTTCTGAGATTTATTAATAGCACAAATGTTAAATCAAATAATTGCTTCAATTGTCCTCTGAAATTAAAAAAAATCAATTCGGCACTGTTACTTTGCACTCGATTGACTCAACAGTCACATTAAGGAGGATATTTATCGGTTAAAACGAGGTTTATCTTGTTCAGTTTGATTAAAACGCTTACATCCCTTCCTTGATGCATATGGATGTCTCAGGGTGGGTGGGCGTCTTCATAATTCCAGTTTGTCTTATCAAAGGAAGCATCCATTGCTACTACCCAAAAATAGCCATCTGACTCAGCTGTTAAAAAGTGTATTTACACGTAGGGCCAGCTACTTTACAATATTTGTTGAGTTTTAAATTTTGGATTAACCTGCTGGAAGTGTAATCAGGCAGAAGATTGATAAATGCATTTATTGCTTCAAATTACGCTGCGCTCCTAAAGTAACATTGATGGGAGAAATTCCACCACCTTGTATGCAACCTACGCTTACGTTTTTACACACAGAAATTGACTTTGCTGGACCATTCCTAGTTAAAGGAATCCTTGTGAAACAACAAAAGGCTTATATGTGTTTGTTCCTTTGGTTAGCAACTAAGGCTTGTCATTTAGAAGTTGTATCTGATGAGAGATTTGTATCACCAAGAGGTCTCTTCTCAGATGTTTACGTACACACTGTGGGACAAATTTTGTTGGTTCAAATAGGTATTTGACCGGACTAAAGAAAGAGTTTCGAGCCTTACTGAATGATAGTGATATATCAGATAAATGATCCATCAGAAATATTGCTTGGCACTTGAATCCCCCCTAGGGACCCCACTTTGGTGGTTTGTGGGAGGTAAATATCAAATCTGCGAAAGGTCTGTTCAAAAGGATTGTGGGTAGTCAAATTTTAACATTTGAAGAACTATCTACGGTCTTTGCCAAAATTGAAGCGGTATTAAACTCCCGACCACTAGTCGCCTTGCCATCTGATCCCAATGAATTGGAAGTTTTAACGCCTGGGCATTTTCTGACCGGCACACAATTGTTAGCTCTGCCTGAGCCAAGGCTTTTAGATTTTCGAATCAATAGTGTAACTCGATGGGAATTATTGAAACTAATTTCCCAGAACTTTTGGAATCGATGGGCAAATGAATATTTATCAACATTACAATCTCGGTCAAAATGGATACTGGAAAATCCAAACTTGGCACGGGGAGATTTAGTTATCCTTGGGAAAGAAAACACTCCTCAGTTTACAATGGCCTTTTAGCTAGGATAATTGACGTTCATCAGGGGACTGATGGACGAGTGCGAGTTTGCACTGTTCGAACAGCGTTTGGTAGCTTTAAACGGCCAGTTTCAAAACTGGTCAAATTGCCTGTTCAACAGTTATCAATTTGTTTATTTATTCTCACCTTTTGTTTTGTTTTAGTTTTTTTTCCTTTTCTTAAAATTGTTTGTTCTTTGAAAATTGGTATTTATTCGCTTTTATCGTGAATTATGGAACATTCGTGCGGGACCATTCCCATCCGTGGGCTATCCATTTGCCTTAAGACTCTTGTTGATGGCCCCCCTTCAGAGTGAAGAATCTTGTCTATTCCCCAATCCTTTTTTCTTCTCGCCTTTTCATCCTCATATTCCCTGGTTCAGTTCGCACGTTTTTGTTTGGTACTTTATATTTCCCTAAGCACTCGTGTCGAACTGTGTTTATTATTTGTTAAAATTGGTACCAAATTTTAGTGGGTGGGTTTATGTTGAATAATTTGGACATTAACGTTTGAACTGCCCTTCGGCGGTATGTCGCTCGTCTCTTTTTTTTGGTTGTTTGGGAGTACGGGGCGCTCCGGTACCACCGGGTCGGTTAGCTAGGTTGGATCGGGAGCAGTCAGTCTGTCATTACAGTCAGTCGAGTCGTCGTTCGTCGATCGGCGGAAGAAGAAGTATCAAATGAGCATCGAGTAGTGGAGACCCGTAGGGAGGAGGAGGAGGAGGAGACCAGGGAGAGACATCGCCGCAAGGGGCCGAGACACCAGGGAGACGGGAGAGTTCCAACCGGATGGCAGTTATCGAAAAATGCAGTCCGCTTAGTATTGTCCTAAATCACATTACGTTTCATTCATTTTTATTAATATAAAGAGCGTGAGACATGACAAACCAAGGTCTAGTCAAATTACTCTTAAAGTTTGATGCCAATAAGTATCTCTGTTTTAGTTTTACGGAGGTTTAAAATAACGGATTTTCGCCGGAAGGCGAAAAAACGGGTACTTTATTTGTACCTTCCTCACTCTTTTGATTATATAATCATATTCTTTTCAACGCCGTGCTGCGGCGAAGTGGAAATATCACTTTGACGAGGCAAAAATGTCGCGGATATCAGTCCGGACGGGATGGCAATCGAACCGTGTTGAGTTCCGCGAAGCGACGCCATTTGAAATGCATTGAAAGAGTGGATAGCTCTGACTGCCGACTGCCAGCCGCACGTGCTGGACGCTCCATTGAAAACACATCTTTAAGCCCGTTACACACGACGCCATTTCCTGGGCCAGAAATGGAACAAGAAATTGCCTGGATTTTGTAGCACCATTCTTGACGCAACTAAATGCATGAAGTTTGTCCACATGCTACCAGAGGTGGGTGCCATAGATTGCACGAGAATGGCGGACGTATCAGACGAAGAAGCCGTTTTAGGTTCTATGAAGCCGTTAAAAATTCCATAGCACGTTTTACACATTATTAGAGAAAACTAAAAATATGTTAATTATACATCAACATATACAATAAAAATAATGAAGTACGTTTTAAATGGAAATAAAACAGAATACTAACCTTTAATGATGTTTTTTAGTCGCCGGGTCTCACATAAACTCTCGAAACTGGCACAATAAAAATGACGGAAATAAAACACGTTCTATCCTGTGCAACTGGCAGGCAACTACTGGTGCCACCTCCAGATGGCAAGCGATTCGCGATGGCAAACGACGCAAAACATGACGGACAATTTCTTGTACTATTTCTGACACAAAAAATGGCGTCGTGTGTAACGGGCTTTAGGGAATAATTGTGTCCCCAGACAATACGTGTAAGTTACAGCACGAAAGTAGGTGGCGCTATTTTTAAGTCCGATTTGTTTTTAATAGGACCACTTCACCGAAGCTGCAGTCTTCATCCCCTACCAAAACCCGTTAGGTTTGTTGTAGGATATACTGACACATATATTTCCCCCCGTCAAGCATGAGGAAAATTTTTTAAATTTAATAAATAAATTATGTATTTCACCTACAATTTAAAAAAATAATTGAGTAATAAACTCAATATAAGTAGCAATTACCTCCTTGAAGAATACGATACCGTAGACATAGTTTAACTAGTTGAAACATATTTTTAGAGCCTAAACTTCCTCTTTCTCCTTCCATTCCCTTCCTTGTATACCCTTTCTCCCGGTCTGAAGAGCCCATTAGTGCTGACCAGACTTGAAAAAAACGTAAGAATTAAAATTAGTGAAGACTAAAAAATTGGTTACAGATCCCCATATAACCCATAATTCTTTGGCATTAAAAAAACCATTGTCACCGCATATTTTCCCTCTCCCTAGTTTTGTTGTTAATTGGAAAAAACAGGAAAAAAATTACGCGAGTGAATACGGCATGTTAAAAACATGTAGATAACAATAATAACTTTTCAGGTCTGCTTACTGGGTTATCGCTACTGTATTACCTGTCTCAAAGACATTTTTCTAAAAACGATTTTTTCACGTTAGGATATTTTGTTGCTCATCATGATGAAATATATTTCACTCCAATGTGGAATCATGATTCATAATGCCAACGCATCGCATTCACCTTTAAATTCGCGTAACTTGAAAGAACTGAGAGCCTAGGCCGGGCAAAAGGGAAGAGCTACATTAAATTTTTCCGCAAATTCAATTGGTGGGAAATATCACTGAAATTCCTTCGGCGAGACTCCACCCGATTCATATTATTCCTATACGGAGAAGAAAAGAAGATGATCAATAGAAAGCTCCAAAGCATCAAGCTGACGCTCTCAATAAAAACAGTGGTTGCAAAACACGATATAGAATATACGATAAAGACACCTGGCACGGTTTACGTCATCTACCTGGATGAATTTCGTTGATGGAGACAAATAAAGTATAAATGTAGATTCAAGAGAGGAAATCAAAGAGAAAATAAAACGAATAAAAGCCCTTTATATATTTTCATGTTTTAGTTTCGTGGAAACGGGGGAGACTTTTTATTTTCCGAAGGGGCTCGTCTTCTTGTATCAGACAAAATCGGATGGCGGAAACTTTAATAGAGTAGTAAGTTTGTTGACGTCGAGAGATGATCATTCAAAAGACACGCAAAGGTAAGTGTAGACGTCGCGTGCTGTTAGAAAGGAGGAAGGAAAGGGGAGAACGTCTTTAATGTTCCACCAGAAGCTCCTGAAGTCACATAAACTATTTTGGTCGCAACTCTGTCAAATTCTTCAACGTAGGAAGGTTTCTTCGATTATAAACCTCACCATTTCCACGATTACTTTAAGAAAAATAATACTGAAAACAGCAAAGCCTTCAGTTCAAACAAACTTGCTTACGCTGCCATTTTTATTTTAAAAATTTCAAAGGCACGCAAGTAGACCGGTAAACTGGTACTGCATCAAAACTGAGTTATCGAATTAATAATATTATTCATGTATAGTGTATGTACAAGCCGTCTCATTTACATATCATGTCCAAGCTGTCCAAGTTTACGGGAAGCTGGTACCCAAAGGGTTAACGGACGATCAAAAATCGCGCAGAGGTGAAATGTTCCAGGATCTTTGGGACTTTTGTAAAATTGAATCCCACTTTGTAGACAATGGCTCGGCAGTTGATAAGTCCTGGGTGTTCTTGGGTACTTGGGATACGATCCTGAAACAAAAAAGCCAAGTGCCGAGTAGCACACCTCATTGTCCCCTTGCCCCAAGAAGAGACTAATTCAAAGGCGCAAACAGTTCCCCATACACCCTACAGTCCTGGCGTGGCTCTATCAGACTTCTTTACGTTCTCGCGCTTGAAAAATTTAAACGAAAGACTATCATTTAGGCTCAGTTGACAAACTCAAAGGGATCTTCACCGTGGCTCTGAAGGACATTTCTCAGGAGGCCTACTGTGACGCTTTCGATGCAAAAAAAAACCCACTTCCGGTGCAGACAGGAAGTCGATATTACATGTAATCGATAGAGCATATTCTATTTACTTATGATATAAGTCATCATTTTAGCGAAATCATACTTTTTTGTCGCCCTCATAGGGGTGGACGGGTGGTCTGAAACACCCTGTATAAAGTACGCGCACAAATACTTAAGTCGGAGTTTACATACACCACTCATCGCTTTGTATTGCGAAGATGTTCCTTCACGATCCTTTGCCCTCTCGCTCCCCCCCCCCCCCCCCCCCCCCCCCCTCCCCCCCCCCCCCCCCCCCCCCCCCCCCCCCCCCCCCCCCCCCCCCC
>WURS02044568.1:0-11149 GCA_011762765.2 Rhinocypha anisoptera | reverse complement strand
GTATATATAACCTGGAATTGAAAACAATTTTTGTACCTGAAGATGATGCCTATGCCTTGAAACTAGTCGTACCTAATGAAATTTGTGGAAAAGTACAGTGTTTTATCATTTCCCGGAACATGAAATTCTACATAGTTAAGCCTGAAAACATCGAATTTGTAAACAGAAAGGTTTACGAGGACTGATGATGTTGACACTGGCCTATACGTAGTTTGCCAATGCGAAGGTCTGTGAGTGAGTAGTGTTTCCCAAGTGGGTAGTGAGGAGTGCCTCTTTTATGGTTCCCGATACTCCTTCTGGGGTTGATTCGGCGATGCCTAAACTATTTTTATCTCTAATAATATAAATCCACATACTGACTGACTGGCTCATTGACACAAATTCCCGGGTTATTTTTGTTAAGCTTTTGCTCTGAAATATTCAGAAAAGATCAATACCTATTTTTTCTTTAAGTACGATCAAAACAAAAAAAATAGAGAGAAAATGGCAATGATTCGATTTCATAGAACATTATTTCCGTTAGTGAATAAATCTGATATGTGAATACATTAATAATGAATGGCGTAAACATTCATATTTTTTTCAAAAAAGCAAAGGCTCGATTTTACGATTGGGGTACCCTGCTGTGACTGGGATGTTTATGTTGAAAAACAATTAGTAAAATAAGTAAAATTGATAAGGGACTTGATCAAATTTTTTAAAAATTTCTACACAATTATTTTAGTTTTAGCACTCAATAAAAACGTGTGAAGAGGCAGAAGGAAAAAAATTATTATAGATCCAATGTCACTTTGAAAATTCCAATACGTTTATTCTTGAGGACATTGTGCATATATATACAATACTACTTACGAATTAATTCTTAGTATTATTTTATAGAACCGACAGAGTATTTTTTAGATCTTTCACGTATAAAGTAAACGTTTTACCCATACAAATTTAGTAGACATGCTAATCCCTTTAAAAATGAGTCAACAATATATTTTTACAGTAAAACAGAGTGTGCGTGCAGGTAGTTATCAAAATGAAAGCCACTATGCCACTTGTTTCTAAAGAGCTGCAAAACAACGAACACAGAATAATAACAAGCTAAGTGTAAACACGGAAATTCCTATTTAATTCCATCGTGCACAAAAACAAGTTCTACGCCTAATCTCAGTTTTCCGAATCCTATTATTATTTAGGGCAGAACTAATAAGCTATACACTGTTTTCGTATCATCCCCACTAAACCGAGTAATTAAAGTAAAGGGAGGAAAAGCGAATGCTCAATTCCAACACTTGCCTAAATTATAAAACACTTTACACCACCCCGTATCGTTAGTGTGTGAAACCACCCCATTATCCGCTCTTTGATTTTTTCCATTTTCTCCAATTGCAAGCCTGCAATTGACCATTACCAGTTTGATGGAAGGAAAGATGGAATAACAGCGTATGCGTTTCCTTACTGTAAAAATGTATGCCATTAAAAATTAACCTAATACACATATAGTAAGAAGATGTTGCGGTAAGAAGTCTATTAATTGCTACGCCTTAATTCGAGTGCAAAATTTTTACATGACAACACATTCCATTTATCCATGGATTTGGGAACAAACCTTTTGCGCTTTCTACTCTGTGCGTGCGTGTGTGTGTCATCATTTCACATTTGGTAAAAACATATACGTTACATTTTTGTGACATATTAGTTTTCGTAATATGCTTGTTAGCCATTGTAACTATATTTGTTAATAATAAAAATTTATAAGTTTATATTTTTTAAGCATATGTATGGAATCTTTTAAGAACGAAGATAGAAATATATTTGGAAATAAAATTCGCATTTTATTTTTGAGGCGGATTCGTTCATAATGACTAAAATTTTGCTTACAAGTCCCCTCTGTCTGAAAAAATATAATGGCGATCCTTGTGGGAGCTTCCAGTCTATTTCACAGATGAATATTTATCTACTTAGGGTGGACAATTTTTATGCGAGTCATAGTCTTTATTTTCCGTCTGACATCTGTCTTACAGTGTGTACTTTTGAAAACATTATTTACGTTACAGGTGTTGAAATACATCCGCATTACATTCAGAATGATTTAATGGTAGAGTATTAACATTATCATCAATAATTCAATCCGAAGATTGGTTGACTTCAGCCCCCTCCACACTTTCATATCTCTCTTACGCCCCCCTTTGGTAGGTCTTTTTTCAGACGTGTCTGATAATTTGCCTTATACATTTAACCCTCGGACTTACTCAACCGGTCTTCCCCTCTATTTTTCCTTCTATTATTATTTTTGGTTTTTCTATGTATGTGATGGATTAAGACGTGTATTCAAGGGAGCGATAAAATATAGAATAAACACACAAAATCCAGTTCTGAAGATGACTGGAGAAGGCATTCGAAATACACCTGAAGATGTCTGGATAAGTCTAAATCCAGGTCGTAAATATATTCTTATTTGGAATTAATAAGTGGATTTATTCTTGGTTTTAGTTCTTTCTCACCGTGACCTACTATACACTCACTCCCTCGTTCCTCACTTCACACGTCCACTCTAGCATCCGCCCCAAGAACCATGATTGGAAAAGTTCTTTCCTTCTCTGGTCTCCTTTATCTCTAACATGTGGTCGGTAGAGAGCCATTGCTTTATGCAAATATTTTCGCGGTTTTATTTCAATTTCTCTCATAAAGATTTATTCAAGGAGAAGAGAGAACGATTAACACGTGTTGGAAAACATAAAATGGCAACTGTTTTGGAAAATAAACTTGGTTTTGGCAAAATAGAAATGTTTGCTGTTTGGCTTTTTTTAGATTTTTCCATATTTGGTTAAAATAAATATAGCTGAGGGGGGAAATCAAATTAGCATTACAGGAACACGGATATTATTTAATAGAAAATATGAAAATACGGCTATAAAAGATGAGTGAATCTAATTAATTTAATTTAATTTTTTAATTTAAGTGATCGCTCTAAATGACAAAAAAGCTCCAGAACAGAGTCGCGTGATCGCAGATTCAGTTCCGCAATGCCACCGTCGACAATTTCCCTTTTTTGCGCGCGTCCTTCAATTTCCGTCGGGTGTGTTTCAATGTTTTCCAAGTCTTCGCCACTTGGAGGTCACCATGCTCACCGACCGAATCCCGCACACGAAGCGAATTTCACGGCTAGAGTCCCAGAAATTATTCACGATGTCCGCCTATGAAATTTTGCGGCATGGATATTTTTTCCCGCTTCTCAGAATTCACGAGAGACCGCGACGCATTTCCGCGTGGAGAAGTCGCGATCCATCAATAATCTCGCCAAACTAAACGCCTTCACGGCCTTCGGAGGAACTATTGGACCGCGACGAGGGGAAAAAATGCTCGCTTCCACGAAGTGGGCGGTGATGCATATGGGCCTCCCTCCGCCCCCACCGTCACGCCTGCTGGTGCTCCCAAACACGCCGTCGCATTTACCGGAGCTGCTGGGTCTTCGGTGATCACAAAGCTCCTATAGCTCACATTCCTGTGCATAATTCGTGATTCCGTGATTCGGATTCGGCTAGATTTTTGAAAAATGTGATGTGCTTGTGGGTGTCATTAGAGGAGAAGAAAGGAGCTGGAGTCACAAAGAGATACCAAGTAAAACAAAAGGTTTTTTAGCGTGACAAAAATGAGGGAAAAACGTAAAATAGTAAATATATTCCGAAAAAGATCTGAAATTAGTCATTTGTTTTGAGGAAAATAATATGAACCCAATCTGGGGTTAAAGATTATAACGAAAGGCAAAAAAAGGAAATGAATAAACTCCACGCAGTGACCGATGAAATTACTCCTCGTATCCTGCAGGCTCAAGACCATGTAAGTTCCAAGTAATGTCATTTTTACTAATGAGCAAAATGTTAAGTAACCAAATGACATGGTCTTATGCAGGAATGGTCTCATTACATTTCAATTTCATGCCAAAAATACGAGTTTTTCATCCGGGAAATTTTCTGGCAGAAATTTTATTCATAAAAGAAATGTCACTGAAGTTTGAGTTATTGCTTAACTCATTGTCCATCCGGAAGAGAAAACGCAACCGCGGCCTTTCGATTTATTTTTTTTCCATGTTCGTGATTTTTTTATCGCAAAGCCGTTTTGAAAATAAATAGATTTACCGCATTATTTTTTTCTTCAACGAGTGTTAAGGTACATGGTTAATGGTACTCACACATGTACATCAACCATGGTTTTTTTGAATTATCATCGTTAAAGGTTCAGAGTTTAATACGCGTAAGAGAGTCTGGCAACCTCGTTGGGGGAGAGGGTTCAGCGGTCCCCCCCCCTTCGACGCAAGCCGTCACGCAACAGGGACATTAGTGGTTGAAGCCCTCGGCCCCTCCTCCTCCTCCTCCACTGATGCCTTCTTATCCGCGCGCCAATCCAGCCGAAAGGAAAAGGTGCCTAGGAAGGGGTGTGTGTGTATGTGTGCGTGCTGTTCCTCAGGGCGACGGAAGTAAAACCCCCGGTCACTCTCCAAAAAACCTTGACCGTATTTAAGATTCAAGGACGGACGTCAATAATTAAAAAAATATTCGTTGCCATAACAAATATTTGCACACTTAGATATCCTGAGGGTATGTGTACCGCGTCCCTGAGAGGTATTCAAGGGTGTTTACCCCATTCCTCCTCCAAAATGTTGCATGGACAAGATTGGCAAAGGTATCGCTTTGAAAGTTTTTTCCACCCTCGAGAATCATTTCGTTGTTTTTTCACCGAGCATGAATGAGTCGCATCCATGCGAATTTTCCGGAAGAGTGATGGTGATCGCTAATTTGTTTTTTTTTTTAAATTGCTTTCAACCGCGCAAAGGTGTGTGGCTTAGGGGTTGGCGTACAGAAAGCATTTGTTCTAACAATCATAGTTTCATAAATATTTGTTTAGGAAAAATATCTTGCATGTAAAAAAAATCTATATTTCATTACAATTCCATCAGTGCAGAATTTATATTATCAGTTATAGTTTTTCCCAGCGAGGCTTACTGTCCAGGACAACTCCCAAGTATTTTAATTCATACACCGTCTCATTGACCGGTCAGGTACAGCGACTACTTTCACAGGTTAAACTATGGTACGCCAACTTCCAGTTAAAATTACAGGTATTACATAAGTCATAACAAATAAACTTCGTCTTGACACTCACCTTAAACCCTTTAAAATCAATCCATTGACGTAAGAAACATGAATCTTCCTGTACACACGCGTGCTTGGACGCACTCCCAGTTGGGAGCATTAGAACACAGAGCCACATCGTCAGCAAACGCTATTATTTCACCTTTGAATTTATAATCACACAAATCATTACTGTAAATTAGGAATAATATAAGTCCCAAAACTGAACCTTGTGGAACACCTGAGCTTATATTTTTATATTCAAGTTAACTCCCACACATTGAGAACTCAAAGGGTAACTTTAAAACCAGTTTAATGCAATTCCGCTTACACTTGCATGCTTTAGTGTCATTAATAAAACTTCATGTTTAAGGGTAAAAACGCCTTCATTATATCGATATATAATCCCACTGTCTTCATATTTGAATTGATTGAATTGTACCCTTCGGCCATATGCTTTTCAAGAGCATCCTCCGTTTCGATACCACTTCTAAATCCATATTGGTTCTTGCTAAACAATTTTTAAAAAATATTTTAGTAGACAAATTTTAACAAGTTTTACTAGAACCTTTGAAAAAACTGGAAGAAGTTTTATAGGCCTATAGTTTTTAATTTGTAATCTCTCTCCTTTTTTATGTATAGGAATCACAACAGCTTTTTTTATTGGAGTAGGAAATATTCCGCTACAAAAACTAATGTTAAATACATGAGAAAAGACAGGGGCTACATATTCTATAAATAATTACAACAATTTGTTATGAATGCCATCGTATCCTGGTGACTTATTAGGCAGAGGGCTTTTAACCATCTTAACTATTTCCATGGGGACAATTGGCTCCAGCTACAGAGAATCCCGTACGCTTTTTGTGGCACAAGGGTTTTTTAACAGAAGTGTTTCAGTTTGATATTGTCGCTTTGAAAACACTGTATAAGTAGTTGTTCATTTCCAAAACTAATTGAGTGAATTCATAAATAATATTTCCGTCTGTATCCAGTTGCAATATTGGACTATCTATTTGATTTTCTCCAGTTAGTTTTTTAAATAAATCCCATTGCCCTTTGATGTTTCTATCTACATTTTGAAATGTTTTCATGTAGTAGTCACTTTATGCATGTCGTAGGTTTGCGCGCAATTCATTTCTACATTTTAAGAATTCGATTTTTAGTTTATAATTGTTTGGAACTTTTCTGTACCTTTTAAGTAAGTATTTTTTTCCTCTCGACGTTACAGAGAAGGTTTTCTGTTATCCAATGCTTTATGTGCTTTTTGACTTGACATTTGTAATATTTTGCCATTTCGAGGAGTTGCAGTGATTCTAACAAAAGCGTACATTCCATGGAGGCATTGTTTTGGCTAAATCATCCCAGTTGGTATCTCCAACAAACTTTATGATGTGCTCATAGTTAACTCTGATATCTCCTAAGCAATTACTAGGATAAATCGTACATACGGCCTTCTAATAATTTGCAGCGATAGCGAGCGAAACCAATGAATGACCCGTTATACCTAACTGCAATACTTGAGGTGAAACCTTAAACTTGTAGGAGTTAAAAAATCTGACAAAAACATGGTCTATGCATGTTGCATAGATTTGTTGGTTTCCCTAGTTGGTTGATAGACTAGACAATTTAATCCGAATGAGCTCATTAAATTACAGTAGCATCAGAGTCATTATTTATAACCAAAATATTTATGTGTATGTCACCAATGACAACCAGATTATTTCCAAAATCCCTTAGAAGCGGTTCAAATTCATCTAGAAACATAACCGCCGGTAAATTTAAATTTCCATATACGCTCAGAAATTCAAGATAGCAGAATTTTAATTCTAACGAAAGCAATATGTAGTTAGCAGATACAATTGATACAGGATCAGCAAAACACGGTATATTTTGTTTATCATATACAACAATACCTTTAGCTCGACTATGATTATTACATTTCACAAAATGTTTATATCCTTTAATCTGATAAGATGGCTGGATTCATATTCTGTTATCCATATTTCAGATAAAACAATGACACATGGTTGGTATCTAAAGGTGCTTATGTGAAGTAAAAAGTTATCAAAGTTACTTCTTAGACTTCGTATGTTCTGTCGCACGATTATTACTTCATTAGAGAAATTTACAAATTCATTTAGCATAATAGACATATTGTGACACAGAAGACATTACTCACAACTTACTTAAATCAACTATACTTGTTAATTCAATATCCGACTCCTTTTCTGCTTTCCTCAAAAGTATTTTACCCTCGCGGATATAAAGATAAGAATATTTCTTCGTCTTCTTAGCTTCTCGAGCTGCGATGAGGACTCAGCGATCAGCTCATAGGTATTCATTTGCATATATTGGTTTATCACATTGTGGAGAGGTTGCCAAACTTAAGTGGCGCGTTGAGAAATTTCTCTTAAGCCTATGTTTTATCAAGAACGCTTCCTTGTCTTGCAGGCTGTTGAATCTAATATGTATTCTCCCTGGCTCACCATTTAACTTGGGTTCTGATTTGTGGCAGTAGGCTATAGCACTTTCACTTATTTTAACGCCCAAATCTAATCCAATTTGAATGACCACGAGTTGAACACTGGTTTCTTACACTGGTTGGAAATTTCCTTGGCTTGGGTGAAATTCCGTTGATTTCAATATTATATTAGAGTGGGCATTCTCTGATCCAGATCATCGTAGCGGAAATTAACCTCAGCGATTGGCTTTTTTAGCATCAAGTTTTCATTTGTAAGAGACTCTAATTGCTCGTAGCATATATCTAGCTTTTTTCCCTGCGCTTCGATAATCTGAACACCATAATCTAACTTTTCATATAACCGATCAATAGAATTACCAAGATTTTTTTTGGTAGCCTTAAGCTCATCCTTAATATCACAAAACATAGTGTATATATCCTGCTAAAATTTACACTCTGGTGTGCATTCATTCTGCTGAATTGTTTCCCTAGAACGCCTGTTCTTCGTTCGTGCTGGCTGGCAATCCGGACACCTCCATCACTGCTTTCTGGATAAAATACCAAAAATATCTTCACTGAACAAGGGAGTGTCGAAACAATGGCAGTGAGTTACCTTTGCACTCACAGCAAGAAATAAAGACCGCGCGGCACACTATACACGAACTCACATTATTCCACAACTCACTAAGTACTGGCTACTCCTCAGCACTAATATCTATACATGAACATTAGATGTAAAACACTTGTGGGCAATAACGAATAATATTGCTGCATGTTGGAGTCGAAAAGCTCAGATATGACAACACATATACTTGAGAATGCTCCGGCGAGTGCATAAACATCTTCACCTGACGGGAGCTGACTGAGAACTCGTAGTTCAATTCGCGGGATTAATACGAACTGTACCGTTTATTGCTTTTTTAGTACGCAAACGTATTAGGTATATTAATATTAAACTATCCGTAATCGTTACTAAATTTCAAGTACGTTTAAAAAGATATCGCTGTCGTCCTAACCTCAAGCTTGGAGGAGTAGTCAAGCAGTTCAGTTTTTCTTCCCCTTGTCGGCAGGTTAGCTCGTGGACTCCTTCTCTACTTCGTTATTCTTTCTTAGCCATTCTATTTGCATGTTCACATACCTTCGTGCCGCTTTGAAACCATTCAACATTTGCTTTCTTTACCCCTTCCTCCCCCCGCTTTCCTTCTCCACCTTTCATCAAAAACAGTTACCAACAAACAGTCACTTCCTAGGCAATTTCCAATCCAGTTATTCCTTCGTCTCCGTATCTTTACATTTCCATCCTCAACACTTCCTCCTCGTTCCCCACTTTTTTCCTCCAGCTCACTCCCATTCCATCTTTCTTCATACTCACATCTTCTGGACCTCCAGTCGTCATTATTGACCAACTTTCTGACGCACGCTGAGCCACGCTCCGTACACGTCGCGCTTTGCATTGTCTCTGTCACAGGACTTCATTCGAGGGTCCACAGGAGAGGCCATCTTCTCTTTTGGAAAAGGTTTGAGTGAAGGCGGAGAAAATACTTGAGTAAATCATTGAGTGACGTGCGACAAAATCTGATTGGAACCTTTTTAAATAATATTTTGTGTTTCAATCACACAGAATCGTTTTTCGGGTCTCACAGCTAATCACAGAGAATAGTGTCACTGGGGTCTACTATCGAAAGCCGACAAGCCACAACGATGGTTGTCGCGGCCTGCAGGGTAATGAACTGCTTTAATCAGAAAAAAAATGGTCATTAAGCACTCTGACCTTTTTCCTTTTGCCCCTCATGCGCATGCTATTGCAAAAAATTAGCCCAAGACGTTTTATTTCGACATTATTTTGTGTGTCCGATTTTTTTTGTCCCGTAAAAATGTTGTGCACATATCTCTCTATTCCGCATAAACGGATATTCAAGCTATCGACTTTCACGTCCGATCTTGTCAAACAACCGCAGTGACTTATTGCGATATTACATTAAGCTTCACTCGGAAACATATATTTAGCGAGAATCTCCTGCCTAATTAACTACGATCCATACAGAAATGAGTTCGCAGAAGCATTAGTCAATGATCGTGTTTACAGAAGCAGTTTAATTACAACTTTGTATGTATTTTTTTCTAGGAGCACATCGCGAAATCACCGAATGATTATGTTTTCAGTAAAATTACTCGGACTAATGACGCGTGACTATGAGCAAGGACTAATTATAGGATGGAGGTGAATAAATAAAAACCTTTTTTGATATCCTCTCTATAATTTTCATGGCCTAAAATTAGGACCCAAAAAAAATCCTTTCGCAGAAGGCACTCCGCAAAGAGCACACACATTGCGAGTAATGCTTACGAGCTTTTAAGATCGCATTAACGCGTAATTGAACTGACCCCTCGCGAACAGGGACAGATGTTGTCTAATAATCTATATCTAAAGAAAACTCCTCTCTCCGGTTTCATATTCCTAAAATTAACATCCAACTAGATGAAGCAGTCGAAAATAAAAAAATGCATTATTAGATCTAGGGCCTGAGATATTATTAGCTTCGACGACAATCAAGCTTTGACAGGAACGTACTAATTAACCTCTCTTTTTAGAAAGGTATCTTTTTAGATAAAAATGTTTTAATTTGAACAGGAGTATAGCTTTTATAAATGTTTCTTTAAATATGTTAATCTCTCATTAATTATAAATTAAACAAAGTGACCTTCTAGATAAATCTCCGTGTCACTGTGTTTTATTCAGTACACTCGTCTCGCATAAGAGTAGATAAGTTAGAAGAAATTGGAATTTCAGTAAAGGACATTTAGCATGGAAGAATATTCCTCACTTATTTTTAAATTATTCATCAGCATTTGTCAAACAAAATATATTTACAATGGTGAGTAAAAATATTACTAATTAAGCAGTTTAGTTTTTGGAGAAATACTCAAAAGTATGTTTATGTTAATTGACGCAGGTAAAACTTTAAGGTAAGATTCGTTATGATAAATAACTTTCGTAAAACTAATTTAAATAGAGTAGAACTAGTTTTTATGAGTTTCTTAAGCGAATGTAGGAAAGGATATTAGAGCCACATACCACAGCTGCATAGTTCATTATACTTTAAGTGCTGTCAGGTGTAAATGGGTAATTATGAATTTTGCCAATCAAAATTTAAAATTCTTGGTTTCGACAGTAACTAAGCAAATTGACACAACACTAAAATAGTTTTGTTAGTCGGATAGCTGTATTCTTCTTCCAATAATGTGTTTCTATTCAAAACCACAAGTTAAAAAAAACATGGTGTTCCTTCCTTTTTTAGGTCGTGCCTAGTAACTGCATTGCTATATAAGCGATATTTATTCCTCGTAAAAGAATAAACAATCATTATATAATGAAGAACATGTGAAAAGTTAGGGCCAAAAGTCATTAAAATAGTGCCTCATAAGTCTATACGAGAGGTCGTGGTAGCCCAGTGGGTAGAATGCTTGGCTACTGACCGAGGGACCCGGGGTTCGAGACCGGGTGACGACCCTCCGGACACCTCCAGCTAAACCCAAGCTGAGTGATTTTTCGGGTACCACATCT
>WURS02044557.1:0-11149 GCA_011762765.2 Rhinocypha anisoptera | reverse complement strand
GGGAGAAGAGTGGGAGCGCTTCACGAATCAAGTCGCCCCCGGGCCCCCGTTCACTCCATTTGTTATTTCATCTTCCTCCCATGAAGATTTTCCCCGCATTGTACCCTTATTTTTTTTGTAGAAATCTCGTCTTGTAGAATATTTTTTTCACCCTCTCCCGCCAACCTCCTCCACACCCCCGCCGTCAAAAGCCCACCCCCACCATTTTTCGTGTCCAGGTTAAACCCCCCCCCCCCAAATCCCCCATGTAATGGAGCGCTCTATTCCCACCACGGTTCCGTTCGACGCCGCGAGGTGGCAGCAGCGAATGCGGGATGAAAAGAAAGTCCCTGGCGGGCGTATACCTGCGAGACTCGAGAATGGAATGGATGTGTGGATGGAGAAAGATTTAGGGGGTTCACGGGTTGTCGGAGACCCTCGAATCCCTCCATTCCCCGCTTTACCTTCCTCCCCACATGCCAAATATCTCTCTTGACCGAAGTTCCGCGGATGGCGAATGCTTCCCCGGTGCAACACCGCCGCCGACCCCCTGACAACAGCTATTCCATATCCCTCCCTCCCAAGACTTGAGAGTCGTCGGACGGATGAAGTGCACAAAAAAGTTGCTGTATATTGATTGCGAGGCATTCCTCAAGCCTTCCAAGCGTGCCACCAGGAAACGTTTCCCTCCGCCGACTTTCATTTTTCAGCACGGTGGAGATTAACGGCGGCTGTCGCCATGTTATGTTCCCCCAGAGGAACGGGTGAGTGCTCCCATCCACGTAATCTAATCGAAAAAAAGCAATTAATCACCATTTGGTCTGGACGGCTTCCGATATTATACATACGTTCAAGTCTCCGATGGCCCATTTGGACTTCGTCGAGTGCGGTGCAAGCGAGGAGGAAAGAACGGACTCACTTTTGGGATTCCGAGCTTCAGCACGTCGACATGTTCTGAAATGCTGAAATGTGTCGATTTTCTACGAACCCATAGGGAGAATTTTCACTCTACACAAATCTAACATCTTTGGGTTATAATAACCGTGGTTTTATACAAACTGCGTTCACACTTTCAGTTTAATTTTTCCTTCTATTGGTATAAGTTAAATATTGCGTATAAATATTTATAAGAATTTAAAATGAAAAAATCCATTTGAATGAAGACATTAATTAAACTCTAGCTTAGATTAGAACTTTTAAAAATTCGGATTACTACAAATAATATTTCTCATCACACATCAAATTTCACGCAATCAAAATCTAAGGAGAAAAAAGCTGATTACCAGCTTCCAATACCGTCAACAAAAATAAACTTACGCATGCGTAATTAATTTACGCAAAGAATAAACAATAGCTGTTATATACGAGTAAATACGAAACAGAATCAACGGAATTACACACGACAGGTTCAGTCAAGGATTTGCCCAATAAAATTGATAATTAGAGTAGTCAGAAATTACTTTCAATACTGTATGGGGTTCTAATTACTCGGCGTGGAAAATGACTGAATCGCCCCTCCGCTTTTTCTTACTTTCGAAAAACATCTGATAAACAGTATTTTTAATTCTCTCTCTCAAATATTACTCCAGCTGTCCGTGAAGTCAAAACTTAATTAACGATTCATTCCCTAAGGCGGGTACACCGTGGAATTCGTTTAATTTATTTTCGCGTCATTATCCGGAGAAGCGGTTACAAAACATGTAGGCTTCTTCCCTTGCAGAAATGCGGAATATTCTTTTATAAACCTTCCGCAGACAAAAATCCATGTTACTGCTTAGATGACTTTTTGCCACTGATTTATACAAAGTTCTGTTTCGGTTAAACCGACGACGTTATCATAAAAAGTTAACAAAAATGAATAACTTTGAATTATCTGATGTAAGATATTATTAACGATCCAGATAAAATAATCGTAGTAACATGAATAAGAAATTCAAAATGTAAATTAGCTTTACCTAACTAAAAATGTAGTTTTTTTTATTTGTAGTAAGTATAAAGTAAAAAAAATACTAACTTAAAAGGTAAGTGTTTTTTAGCTCTTATTTTTCAAAATAAAGTGCTATTTTTTTGTAAATAACTATGCTTGTATCTATATGGAGTACTGTCTTTGAGCAATGTATATTATGTTTTCATTGTAATGGAAAAAATTAACCGGTGACACCGATTAATTATTCCTACAATTTTAATATTCCGAATTCTTTTCCTTTTTATTCTCCGCTACCAAAAGTTAACGTGCCTTTTACGATAATGTCCACATCATAACCTTTATTATCCAGGGTTGAACATAGCTTTTTGAAGTAGAGTGATTTCAGTATAAGATCACTATTTTGATAAGTGTGAAAAAAGACCTATTTCCTTAATATCAACGTGTTTGGCGTATTTGTTTTCACAATATAGACATGATTTGTGAAGAACCTTACGAACTAATTTTTTAAATGACGTAAATCAAACTTGAGTAAACATTTCAATTAAAACAAGAATTTATAACAATATTAATAACACAATTTTAATCTCATTAGTCGGAATATGCCCTGGGCGTTTAAATGACAAAATGTGTGGCACACAATGATGGCAGGGGAACACAAACGCTCGAAGGAACACAGTCAGTGAGTAATCTTCTGATGACCACTTGTTCTTCCACCATCTTTGCATGTTACAACGGAGATAAATCTACCACATGGAATCAAAGACAAATAGAAATTTTCCATTCACTAAAACACCGTTAACAACTATATCATAAAATTCCTAAAAAAATTCAAATGCTGTCATACACGCATATGGCACTGGAAAGGAATACAAATATTTTCGCCAGGGTTATACTTATACCGTCACCGGAAGTGTCTGTATTATCTATCAACGTTCACTTACTTCTTAATGAAAAATAATAACACAATGTCATTGAACTATTTTTTTGAAGGAACTCTAGAAGGCAAGCAGCAACAAACAAGTTAAGAGTAGCGTAAGAGAGAAAAATTTGTTCAGACGAGAAATAGAAGTATTTTCGGACGAGAACAGCTATAAATGACAACGGTAATCCCCTCGAGGCATTGTTTTAGAATTACGAGACAAATGTATAGAAACGTGCACGGTTGAAGCAGAAAAAGTTTAAGTCAAGGACCTCAGTCTAAAAATGTAGAGGGGAAGAAATGGGATAACTTTGAAATCAGCGTGATATATCAATTTTGTTCCCCCTCGTATCAATTTTGTTCCCCTCAAATCTACCGACCCATTGCGTTCAACCCACGCTCATTGCCCCATCTTTCCATCTCCCTCCCTCCCCCATACGAAGCTATCGGCCTGAAAAAGTCCCCCTCCACACCCACACCCCTCTCTCCGTCTCCATTTCAGGAAAGCTCTTCGGTGCCTCTCCCACCCAAGTGCCTTCCTTACTTATTTATCGGTTGCCACCCCGGGGAAATCGGAAGTGCAGCCTGCACTGCCATCTTCTCGGAGGGAAAAACACACGCGCGTGTAGGCTCACGAGCATTACACTCTTACGTACAGCGCGGGGAAGACGCAAGGGGTCTTCGTATGCTCGCGGCGTCGCACGCAAACCTACCTCCGCTTGTGTGCCCCGTCTTGGGAGTTCAAGAGGTCGACGTGAAAAGCTCCCGGGTCAGAGATTCATTCGACTTTGCGAGGAGGATAGTGGGAGTTGACGTGAACGAGGAGTGTTAGAATGACTAACATGTCATTGGAGTCGCCCCATGCAGTGACTGTCGTTTGCGGAGTCGAGGTCGAAAGAGCGCGCGAGTCAAAAGGAGATGAGGGGCCGAGGATCGTGTCACGCGCCTTGAACCTCCAAAGCTCATTTCTAATTAAATAGGTGCATTTATTTGGTACTAAAAAATCAACTTCAAACTGAATAGGTGAGCTTTTCTTAGAGATTCTTTCCTCTAAATAAGGAACTAAATGGGGCCTAAAATTTGTGATAAAACTAGTGTCAAGCATAGTGCGTATCCTGAGTGACATAAAATTATCATAATAATTAGTTTGTTTCTTAAGCTTCCACGGCGATTCAATCAAATATACTATATCTTCGGGCTTTCCTCCACGTATCGTTCGAGAAGAATCAATCAGGATGGCTGGAAAAACTGTCGTCACACATACAATTACACGAGACTAAACCAGTGCTTCTTCCTACAAACCACTTGAATTAAATACCGATTCTCAATGTAAGTGTTTTGCCATTTTAAAAATCTAACATTAAGGAAATGCCATATCCAACATTAATATTTTTATTTTCCAATCGCTCAAATACAACACTAACAGGCCAAATTACAGTGAACACCATTTTTTTAAATGGTGTCCACTGTAAATAATGGACAGTGGATAACATTAAAAAAAATAACAATGACAAAACACACACAACCATGCCATAGGTGGAGATAGAAAAATCCACTTAGTCGGGCTTCGAACCCGCGATTTACGGGTTGGTAGACGGGGAAGTTACCCCGCCGCCATCATGGCCGGTAGATCATAATTTATGTAATATAATAGTTTTGTGACTCCTATATATTTCGGTCAACCAGTTGAGGGTAAAAGGGAGAAATAGGTGAAAGAACCTTGACACTGTAAGAGCACTTATCAAAGCCATGTTTATTTATTCGAAACGAATACAGTGTCTATGAAATATTTAGCACGCACTTTTGGAGAAAAAGCAACCCGAATATACCTACGGCAAGAAACACGCACAAGGGGAAAGACGGTGCGAATAACCTGAGGAAACCTACTAAAGTCAAAGATACAGTGTAAAAAATGTGTAATGACATGAACCCAAGTCGAATGACAGCTTAGCGCTTTCTACGAACCTATCGACCGATAATTTTTACATTTCACCTGGTTATGCAATTATAGGCCGTTGATATATTCTTATCGTTTATTAATAGTTATTTATTCAAAATAAATTTTTCATCGTATGGGACTATATCCATTAATACTTTACCATGAGCAGCTAATGTCGATATTTGGAGAGCTACGGTGAGATGTGTCAGCTCTGATTTACTACAAAATATTTTATAGCGATTATGAAAGGCAAAGGAATGAAATTTATCGAATTGAGATGTTAGAGCGTACATATAATGCCACCAGTAATGTGTGACAGTTACAGAACCAATTTATTTTGTTAAATGTACAACGACGGAGCTGATGTCTCGACGTCAAAAATAAGAGTTTCGTTAAAACTCGGATAAGGGATACGATCGTCCAGAAACGTCTTACCGAAACTCTGTCACCAAATTTAAATGCAAAGCGAACCTGGTCGCTAGAACTCTATTTGAATCTCACAATATTATAGTATGATGTTTTTTCCTAATACAATAATATTCAGGGAATCCCTAAATAAATTAACTACGTACTAGGTGCTAAATTACTCCAGAAACATTGTGTTCTTCCATGTTTCACGAAAAATTAGGGGAAAAAAATCAATAATTTTACAGGAAAGTCTCTGGTTCAAATAGAAAAGAGTAAAAATGGAGGCACGTGTTCATCTGATCACACAAGAGAGAATTAAACGCTCCAAAGGGTCACTGAATGGACTTTTTTAATAACCAAACGTGTCAAATAATAAAAGAAATCCTTAATTTTTTATTGAAACCGAATATGGTTTCGACATTGTTCGTCACTTCCCAAGACTACGTAAATGCCAAAGTGACACCATGTCAAAACCAAGGTTGGTGTAGAAAAACAGAATAAATAACTAACAAGGTGATTTCAACTTTTAAAAATTAAAATATATAGCCGCATGACATCATCAAGAGAAATTTTGATAGCCACTGGGATAAAACTGATGACCGACTAACTGACAAGTGAAGATCGCTCTTACCTAAAATATTCGAAGTATATTTGGTCGCAATACTATTTTTACCGAAAAGTCAGAGGGTTATAAACTAACATAAATTCAAATTTTTAGACTAATTAAACAAATATATATACCAATAACTACCGTAATATATCGTCATGCTCTTATTAATGGTGTTTAAACATGGATGAATTTGTAAAAATTGTAAACAAGGTAAAATAAATACGTTGCTTCACTCCTGTTTCGGGTGATGTTTAAGATATTGATATACTCTTCTTTATTATATCATTTCCCATTCCGATATTACAAATTTGGGTCGATAGGGATTATAACGATAAATTTAGTATTATTTAAGCTTGTACCTTTATTATAAAAATGTGTTACTGATGTTGTTTCAAATCTCGTCAGCACTAATATGAGGCTCGTCAGACCAGAGGAAGGATAGGAATAGAATGGTAGAAGTAAAAGGCCGAAGGAGCAGAATAAATACTTTTCATCTACGAGTATAGTAATAGTTAGATAAACTCACTTTCAGAGTGTTAATTCTTGTCGAGTCAGCACTAATATTAGGATGAAAGACATTAAAGGATGGGAATGGAAGATGAAAATGGTAAAATCTCCAAAACTATATTTCAACTAGAAGCTCGTTAATCAATTGGAATGTGTACGGAAGGATTGCACTTATGATTAAAGGTTGGAAGGTTTCTCTGAAAAAATGTTTACATATGTAAAATGGTGAGTTTATACGTAAGTAAAAGAGCTGATTGCTTTTAAAAATCATTCTTTACCTTTTCAATAAAAACTATTGCTGCAGTAGTACCCATATATCTGAAATTTTGAAAATGTATCACAAACAGAATAAATTTAGTGTCACTTGTGTTTTGTTAGTGTACGTGTTACGTTGTGCATTATTTTTAACTTGTCTTTCCTCCGTTCTCATACGGTTCTCATAAAGAGAATTTCTTTGCGCAAACATACATCGCTACATTACATGAGGATTAAAATTAAGCGTTCCCTCTCATCCAAAGCCTGCCTACTTGGATGAAGTAGCCAAGCCGAATTCGAGGCAGTCACAGGAAAGAAGCAGCCGTACCTCTGTTTCTTTTCTGAATGTTTTACACCACAGAGGTCGGTACCACCCATTTCCATCCTTTTTCATTGAGTAAGCCAAGGAATAACATCTTTCCCATCTCAAAAATCCATCACAGAGTGCACTGCTAACGCAGTGCATTATTCAGCGGAATGACCCAACTCCTCTGCACCCGGAGAATCGTGAAAAAGAAAGAGATAGACTCTTCCCGGCGTTCGGGATAGGTTGGGAACGCTAGGTTGTTTACTTCAGGCCCCGCGGATCAGCCGTCTAGAGAAAAATCAAAGTCATTCTGGGATCGTTCTGAAAGGCTTTCATGACACCAGGGATTCGAAGGAAATTTTAAACCAAAAAATAAATGAAATAAACGTTTTCTTCATTAAATTTTCAGGACATGAGTAAACTCGCGTCGCCATATTCCGATCGATAATCAACTGAAATCGGCAAGGACCGACCAATTTTTTAAAGGGTATGCCAGAAATAATACCTTACGTTCTAAGACTTTAATAACGACCTAACATCTATATACATGCACTGAATTCACTCGCAGCGTGTATAAGGTGCGGTGCAGCGAAACAAATCAATAATGCATATGATTAAAATATAGAATCTTTCCTTAAACCAAAAATAACGTTATTTTAAATTTTAATATTAATTTTAATGCTTGGAAAATTTTTAAAATGAGATAAATAGATGAGAAAACATCCTTCATATAATGTACATTTGAGCTAGTTTTCTTTATAATTCAATTTCTATTTTTCAATTAATTCTCACTCAAAAAAAAATGAAAGTAACGCGGATACTAAAAGCTATTTATAAATTTAAAAACATTTGCTAATCGTGTGATCAAATCTCAATATACATAAAAAGAGTTAAAAGGCGAAATTGAAAGTAAATTAATAATTAAAATTATCAAGAATAATGATAACTTTTAATTGATGCAAGGTGCTTCAAAGTTGTAAAGCCTCCAATTTTTTTTTCTCCGGACTGGAAGCATAGAAACATGCGGTTTGTTTTAAAATCAACGGGAACTCTTTTTTAATGCATGACAGAGATGGCAGCACTGTACGACTGACAAAACCACAAGTTTTATTGTTTTTAAGGTGAATAATTAGTTAGAAAAAAAATCGGAGGCTTTATAACTTGAATGCAAGTCGTATAATACGGAAAAAACCTTATGAAATCTCACCGTGAAAGCAAAATATTTTTATTATAAGGAATAATGGAAACGTCAATTAAGAGGGAAATATCACGGATTTACTTTTAAAAAGGTTTTTCCCGAATCATCTACCGTTAATGAAATCGCTGTTCTCAATAATCACAAGCGAAGATCAAATGTGGAAAACGGAAAAAATGTTTCCAACACAAACTATTCCAATCACTCAACTGTAGTAAAATAAACATTTCATTTGAAAAATCATCATCATACTTAGTTACACAGTGGTGTCTACCATGGCAACAGTTATAATATGTTTTTAGCTTATTAAAGAGAAAATTCAAGACAATAATTCCAAACTATGTAGTTGAATAGGAAAACGTCTCCTAAATGACGAAGCTAAGATTAGCCAGTATTAATCCTCTTTGTATGCATTTCAGATACAATTTGAGATTTACGGAAGTAATCACTAGGAAAAAAAGAAAGCAACCCTTGAAAAAACTATGACTACTCGTAAAGTAGAAAATCAGCCTGGAGAACCAGAAATTCGAGCAACAACATCACTTCAGTCCTTTTGGAGATATTTTGGTGGAAACTGGACAAAGTATTACGGACACAAGGAGAATAATTGCCTAGAGCAATAGGGAATAGAGTAAGTTTTTACGAATATATCTGATGAGAGAAGCTTTGTGTAAGGACGTACGTAAGAAGAAGGTAAAAATAGGATAAATGAACGACGAATGAATTGGTGCTGGTTATGCTACAGGATGATAGGTATTCTTTAGGATCATCGTACAGAAGACGGGAAAAATGATCGGTAGAAATAATAAGTGGAAATAGGATATTGGAAAGTATGATTTTGAGAAAGTCAGTCATAGGGAGGGAAATGATAGCCATATAATGACACGTTATTTCAACCGCAGTGTTAATAAATTAATATTAAAAGATAATAAGCTCATCAGAAATTACAACCTTACGATAGCCCAAGTATCACGAATTAATAATGAATAAGGTCAAAGAGAAACCTTTTTTTCACTATCAGAATATCTATGATTTGAATATGATCTGGCAAAGTGAAAATCATCAGGAAATACTAATAACTAACAGTTTGATACCCAAAATATGAATGGACAATGAAAATGCATCTCCAAAATGAGAAATGTATAAAAAGGATAATTCACCAAAACGAATTATGATCCACAAAAATTCATTGTCAAATCATGAATTTAATGACAATGAAAATGGATGTGTTCATGTGTTAATATGTGAATTTCTACAACCAATTAAAGTTACTAGTGAGTTCGTTTTACAAACCCACAGTCCCTAATTTCGCACCCACAATCTCCAAACGATCATGCGATCATAATCCAACTTGGTACTGACCATTATTTCTGGCATTTTTTCCAACGTTAATTGCCATCCTATTCAATTAAATTACTCATCTATTTCTTTTGGAATCACCTTTGAAAGCTGGAGAAATTTTGGCCGAGATATGTGGTATGTTTGTCAAGAAATTAAAAAAAAATTAAAATCACTGACCCGAGGCACAAGTAATCTCCATTAGGTGCAAAGTAATTTTAAATATTACCATAAACGTGGAACTGCGAGCAAAAAAGACCATAGAGACAGCTGTTTGTGCATTTAGATCTACGAAATACCAAGCAAGCCGCCGCGAAAGAGTTTGGCAGGGGGCGTGTACACACCAGACATGCATTCTTATAAGCACACATGCATAATTACTTATTACTAAAACAACACAAAACCCTCATGCAGCAACTTTTAATGCATGCAAGATCAATGTATCAGTTTAGGGAGGTATAACACGCACGCAAGAGGCTATTAACTAAGTTACCTATCCTCCTAATTACCCTATTCACGACTGCGCCCAGCCTTACACTGTTCTCTGATCGTGAAAGAAAAACATAATGTCTGAAATCTATTATTTACACCGCCA
This sequence comes from Rhinocypha anisoptera, assembly GCA_011762765.2. Taxonomy (NCBI): domain Eukaryota; kingdom Metazoa; phylum Arthropoda; class Insecta; order Odonata; family Chlorocyphidae; genus Rhinocypha; species Rhinocypha anisoptera. Next base: position 1,170 of record WURS02044557.1, on the reverse strand, counting down.
ATCTCTCTGACTTTACATATCGTCGCTTCAAAACATTCCAACAAGATGAACGACCTCGAACGAATCCAGATCGGCGCTCACCGCGTCGAATGCGCTCCATAGAAAGTACGCAGAGTAGCCGTGGATTAGCGACGGGAATAACGAAACTTTCGCGATACACACGCATTTTTTCCGATGCAATAAATTATCTCGATGCTTGAAAGGATAGGGTTTCGTGCACTGCTAGTGAATACGCTGCCATCTTCCCTTTTCGGCGCAGTGGTCTCAGTTCTTCGTTAAATAATGGGCTTGCTGCTTATTGATCAAATGGCCTGCCGGTAATATTTCTCTTCGTTTTCGTTCATTTTTGCACGGAAGCGGTGAATATTATTTTGGTGATTACTGTGCAGTTCTTTTACTCCGGGAGTAATAAACCGTCAAGTTCGTCACACCGTCAAACCGTTTCCATGCATAATTGTCGGCGTCCCTTTGGTTGATGGCGCGTGCCGCTCACTTTTCGCGTCGGTTTCTTTTTTTTTAACATTTGCGAAACATCTTCGCATTGATTTCCAGGGGAAAATATTCGAGAAATTTTCTCTTACCAGAAGTGAAGGAACGTAATCAAAGCAATTGGCCTAGGCGATTAAAGAAGTCCTGACGTCAAACAGATCAGACAAGTATGAAATTCCTATGGTCATACTCTTTTGCGAGTAAATACGTACACAGGTAAAAATATTGGAAATCGACAGTTATAACTATTAATTTTTACTGGCGATCGTTTTCATGTCAAAAACATCACGTACGTCAAGAGGAATAGTTAACTTCTTTCAAATGTCGATGTGGACCGAAGGAACAACTACATCGACGATTATTACGACGGCTCGGATGGAATAAAACCTCGTGTGTATACAGGGATTTGAATATTACCCTCTACTTTTCGTCGCTTGGCTAAACGCATTCCGTCGCTTGATTTAAATAACTGTCACTGCTAGTTTAAATCGTCGAAACACGCGCAGGAAACATGCGGAAATATTACGTTTGAATCATCTGCCCTAGGGAATCCAAAACGCGACTCTATTTTCGCGTGACGAAGTTTTCCGAAATGAATAATAAAAGCTATAGCATAACCTCGTTTTTTATGACATTCTAAGCCAATCTCCCTGAGACTACATGAGGTGACTCTGGAAAAAT